>JAPMOR010016510.1:1298926-1438124 GCA_026543865.1 Argiope aurantia | reverse complement strand
TATGATTTTTCTACATTGTAAATTATTGTGAAGTTTCTCATAATCAATCTGCTTTTCTTGCTAGCCACCTTGCTTCTGTAAAGTAAAATAAAAGGTGTTTGAATTTCTTGCTTAAAATTCTCTTGCTCATTTCATGATTATATGACTGAACAGTCATAAACTCAGCAATTTGTATGTGTCAACTAAATAAATCTAAAAAAAGCGCAGAAAAATGAAAAGGAAAACAAGTTGCGCGTGCTCAGAAAAATGATTCAAGTCATTTACATTAAACATGAAGAATTATCAAGAAGAATTTTATTTTAAGGCATCTCGCCGAATATAAATTGAATTTAATGCAATAAATCTTCACTTTTATTTTAGTTTCAACATAATAAATCTGAAGACTTATAGGTAAAAATTCGTATAAATTGTTGTAATCAATCTTTTGTCAAGAATCGTGACACAGGAAAGAAATTCTTTTCATTATTTATTTAGCTAGTTATTTGAAAAGAAATTAAAAAAAAATTTAAGACATGCCTTACTTTTTTTAGATAAGATTACTACACAAATATCTAAAGATGAACTTAAAAAATAAAATATTCCTTTTTATAAGTAAAATATTATTCTCTTTTCTGATATAATGGTTCATATCTTTAAAATGCATCTATACTTTTCCAAAAATAACTTTGAACTCAAAATTATACAATTTAAAAATTTTATAAATGCACTATATTTCTATATAAACTGATCTAACAGAAGTAATAACACACTAAATTATTCATTAAATGATACCATGACCATCATTCGAGCAATGAAAAGTTTGTATTGATAATCTATATCTTGAAATGAAAATTATAAATTTTCTTTGCACTGATATTCAATAAGGATGTTATATATAGATTAATTTTCACTACAGTATTCTTTTTTATTACTCAAGAGAATTGAAAGTATTTTACCAAATGCACCAATCGAATTTCGTCTCCATAATTTACGACACTGTTCCAATGGTAAAGAAATGTAAAATCGTTTTTCAATGTTAATCCTGTTGTGTTTATGTTTACAACTAATTCCACATAGGTCAATTAAGTGTATCCTCAATTATATTTAGAAATTGCGTGTTATTGCTGTCGAATAATCCTTTTCAATAAGATAGTCCCAACAATCCAAATCGAAACACCATTAATGATCGCAAAAGTTCACGAAGTTATTTCTTTGACCTTTCTAAACAATGTTCATATATTATAGAGGTTGGCGTCATTCTTTCTTCTTTGATGAGGAACGAACAATTATGGAAAATCTGACCAACATGTAATTTTGTTTTTCTTTTACGCCCATCCAAGCTCAAAAGTGAGCAAAAAAATCCTTGAAAGGTCATTACCACCAATAGCCATCAGAGGAGGTTGAGAAAGAATCAAACACGCTAGGGTGCAATAATCTTTTGTTCCTGATTTTGTAGTTTACAAAAGACAAAAGGTCCTCTTCCTGAAAACAGAGTCGAAAGTCTCACTAATTGTCAAAATTCCGGAAATATCGAATTATGCGAAAGACCCGAGGTCGCTAACGGAAGGTTCAAGGAAACGCCTCTAAAACTGAAGGTCAAGGCTCGAAAAGACCTTGCAAGGACTCTCAGGCGCCCATTTAATTGGATATCACACTCGAGATCAAACGTTGCTCTCTAGTTTCACAGGATAAATGACGGCCGTGCCTTCCCCCTTTCACTTGTTTACATTTTGACTTGGATGGAAAGATGGCGAGGGTTTTAATCGCTACCAAATGAATTAATTCCCAAGAGTAATGGTGAGTGTGACCAGGTCAGACCAAGGGTATTAGTGCATGGGATTCTTCTTATTGAATGCTTTTTAATGAACAGGTTGTGTGAGCGGAATAAATCGAGTTTGGATGCGGATCCTCGTAAACATTCCCCCTTTCTCTCGTTATGAAAGGTGCGAGTTGGAATTTTTATCTTCTGCTCAATTGATGCTTTAAGAATTCCTCATAAAGTAGAGCTTCCAATGAGCAAGAAAAAAGTGCTTTCATAGAGAATTCTCATTTGTTTGATGAAGAAATGGTAATGAAATCAGGATTTAATCGGATTTCCTCGAATGCGTGCGATGCATTAAATAGGCAAAAAGTAAAGCTCGTTACGGATTCAGAGTTTTAATCTCCGATTGAAAATGATACTTGCAAAATTAAAATTAAATTTTTATGAGAAGAATTCTGGTAAATAACCCCCCTTTATTCTAGCCATGAAAAGTGCGGGCCTGAATTTTTATCTTCTGCTGAATTAATGCGATAAAAATTCCTTTTAAAATATTTGTTGAGCATGAAAAAAAAAGTACTTTTATCGAGAATTTTCACTTTTTATGCTAAAGAAATGATAATGAAAAATGGGTAAATTGACCTTCTTAGAATGCAATCGGGCAATACGTTAAAGGATAAAGAGTAAAATTTCTTTCGAATACTGTATTTTAATCTTAAAATGAAAGATAATTCTTGAACGAAATTGATTTTGCTAAATAAAAAGTAATTTTTTGTGAGTGGAATTCTTTTTATTCTATACTCCCATTCACTCGTTATTAAAATTCTTAGTCAAAAATTTTATCTTTTGTTGAATTAATGCGATAGGAATTAATCTGATAATATTTTATAGAGCGATACAACTCACAAGTATGAAACAAAGCGTTTTCCAAGAAACTTTTGATTTGTTTACTGACAAAATGATAATGAAATAAGGACACGACTAGGATTTTTTTATCTGATTTTGCAATGTATTAATTAATAGGTGAAACATAAGCAATCTTTGCAAAAAAGGAAACCTCTGATTATGTTTCTTATCTTAAGGTATTTTTATCGGAAAAGTAGATCAATATATTTTTTTAATTAATCGGAAAGTTCATCGGGAATTTTGTTTAAGTAATCGGAAAGTTTATTGGGAATTGAAAAAAAAAAGTATTTTTTATCGAGATTTCTCAGTATTTTGTTGAAATGAAGATAATTTATTGAAATAAATATTTTAATAGAGTAAAGATATAACTAGCTTTCTTTGAATGCGATTGTACAATGTATTGATGGGAGAAACATGAGGATCTTTGCGTAAAAAAGATGATTCTTAGCATAACACAATTGTCAAGATGGAAAAAAAATGACTCTTTACACCGGGATTTTTAGTTGTTGCAAAAAATAATAAAATTATCACAGCATAAATTGGCTGTCTTATTAATTAATTCTCATTACTTCTTATTAATATATATTTTTTTCAATTGTGCAATAAATACTTAGGAGAAAAGAACACAGCAATATTAATTTCTTAAAAATCTTGGAATGGCATACTTTCCTTAAAAGGAAAACTGCCTAATTAAAATAATTTAATTAAAATAATTTTTTTATATCACAGTCAGAAATACATTTTATGTTGATTTCTAAGGTATTGATAATAGAAGTTATTTGTTTATTAGCAGATTATTAAGAAATTAATAGCAATAGTACTTCCCTTATTATATTCATCACAAGAAAATGTTAAGAGAGTTACATAGGTAGATTTTTATTTACCGTTAACACTTTTTAATTAAAATTATTGATTTAGCAAACTAAAGATCTAAATAAATGGTTTCATATTATTTTACGCTTTTTTTATGTAGAGTTTTCAAGAAGGAATAAGCAAAACATTCGTTACAATTACTTAATAGTTAATCATTAGTTAATTAATTTGTTTAATTTTTGTCCAATTTTCATTTAAATCTTGTTAATTTATGACTTGAACTGTCATTGTTCATTTTCGGCTTCTAGAGGAAAAAGAATTCCGCAACGCCATTTTCAATTGTTAAAGCTTCTTTGGTCCCTAAGCTCAAGAAATAAATGAGAAAATGAAACATTAGTTTGAAAAAAATGAAATGTAACGAAAACTAGTTATTCAGCGGAGTTTAAAGCTCTACATTACGGAGAAATGAAATTCTTAATTGCCTTTTCTTACGAATATTGATGAATCTGAAAAAGAAAAGCGGCTGTAAACTTTCGAAATTACTCTTGAGGTCACGAACCACAGTTTAAAAAACTCTGATTTGAACGAATAACTCTAAAAGTAAAAATTCTTTTTCTTATTTTTCCGATTAATACACTTAGTAGGATTATTCTTTGAATCAAGATATTTCAAGAAATTATGTATGCAATTTAAAATAATTGAATTAACACACACAATAGATATTATTTGGCCATTACCTGATATTTATTTAGAGTACTTTCAAACCTTTTAAAATCATTTATATAGCTCAAATAGTTTAATATATAAGACAGAAATATCAATAACCTTTGCAGATAAATGAGAATGTAATAATAAAGGAGTGTTCAGAATTAAAACTAAGTCTTTTTCTTGTGCCCAGAATGAAAATGCAAAACTAATAAAACTAAGTTTAAAAGCAAAGTTCATTTAATATACAAGGCAATTCGTTTAATTTAAAAAATGCTATAAAATTCTTTTTAAATTGTATTAAAATAAATAAAAGCAGTAAAAGTACTTAATGAAATTAAACGGAAGAAAGAAATATAGAAAACAAAATTTTGTGTTATAACAGAAAATTATTTTAAACACTGAAATACAAAATATCTTTTATGTTGTAGTTCTTAAGTAATGGTAATAATAAGTAAATATAAGAACGATAAAAATTCAGCTCTTAAATAATAAGGCGCAAATAAAAATATTTTACGGGAAATTAAAAATGGATATGCAAACATAAAAAATAATTAATCCAGGGAAGAAGATTCAAAACTATCTATACGAGTTGACAAAGAACCTATAAATAAAAAATAATTTGTGCATAATGAAATTAAATGGAAGAAATATAGAAAACCAAATTTTTTGCCGTAGAAAAAATTACTTGAAGCACTGAAACACAAAATATCTTTTATGTTTTAAGAACGATAATAATAAGTAAATAAAAAAAAATAACAACTCAACTCTTAAATAATAATGCGCAAATAAAACAATAATTTACAGGAAATTAAAAATGGATATACAAACTTAAAAAAATATTCCAGGAGAGAAGATTCAAAACTATAACCCAAGTTGACAAAAAATCTATAAATAAAAATAATCTTTTCAAAATAAAAAATTTAAAATAATATGAACTAAAAATAAACACTTATCGTCTGTTAATTAGTTGCACAAATTTTCTAGACTACAAGATCAAATCAGTATTATATGTGTGCCAGAATTCTGCAAATAATAAAAACTAATTAAGCGCAATCGACTAATCTATATCGGAATTATTAAATTTTCGCTGCAGAATTTTCCATTAATGCTTTTTCAACCGAATCGTATTCATACAATACCTTTAAACAAAAGCCAAATCTATCAAACACAAGCTATTAACCGATACTTCTAAATACAAATTGCAAAAAAAAAAAGTCGATTTGTTATAAATAGAGTTTGACGGTTTTCAAACCCGGTTTTAAAAAACCGATTTTTTAAATTAAATTTGTCACATTCGAAAAACGGTTTTAAGAATTCATATTATTATGTAAAAATTAATTTTGAACTTATTTGATTTGCTATTCATTCTATGCAACGGGCAGCAAAAACTTTTTTTCAACGTTGCAAGTTGCGTTGGCCAGTGCTTGTGCACTGCACAGTTGCGCCTCGGATTCGTCAATTTATGTTTTTCATGAACATCTCTTTTCTCTTTTTTTTTTCAAGGTGAAACAAAAGTTTGATAAAACAAAAGTTCATCTCTTGCTTCTCGTCGGATGTTTTGTCTATCGGTATGAAGTCGGTGCTAATAGAAACGTCAGCAATTTGACTGCCTCGTTTCGAAGAACGTGTGAAAGGAATAAATAATTCCCCGTTTTCTGCTTCTTGATCACAGTATTTAACGATATCATAAAGTTTTCTTCGTACCACTCCTGAAAGCTTTTTTACACCACTTGAACTAGCCATATCAATACGAAATATTCAGTTAAAATAAAATGCTGTCAGAAATGACATAATACTCACATATACTTGAAAAAAAATAGAACTAAAAAAGTATCTAATGCGAGAAATCCAAAGTCAAATGTGCTCATCCTTCCGCGTCTCGCCCCTTAATGAAATGGGATTGTCGAAATGTGGTCTCAGAATCCTATCCGCCTCGAGTCACGATAGGTTTGCTTAATATTGTGAAGGTGAAAACTGGAAACAAAAATATAAAGTTTTTATATTTGGTAAAAAATAGCGTAAGTATTAAATATGTTTAATTTTTATGTTTATATTTTTTATTTTACATTTTAAATATTAAATATTATATTTTAAATATTTTAGTATATAAATTTCTTCTATCAAAAATTAGTGTAAAATAAGAAGTTCTGGCTTCTGTTTAATGGAATTTTAAATAAAACACAGGGTGTTAAAATATTCCATATTTTCTTTCGCAACGTTTTAACATCTTTAGCAAGCATCGGAACTAAATTAAAAAGCTTTTTTTTTTTTTCAAAATTCCTAGAAAATTTGTAGATTAGATTATTTTAAATTGCATTAACATTAATAGTTAAAATAATAACATTTTAAAATAAACGTCTACAATATTTATTCAATAACTTTAATTTCATTTTTAGATAAAAATGAAAAAGTCGGAAGTTTGGGATAGTTTCAAAAAGTTCGGGACAGACAAGGCAATCTGAAATCATTGTAATAAAATGTTGAGCTGCAAAGGATCATCTACGAGCAATCTACATAATCATTTCAAAGCAGTTCATAAAATAATTGTCGGAAATAATATAATTGTTTAGTTTCTTGAAGACCCTGAAGAAAAACTTACAAATCCAAAGAAACTGAAAGCTGAATTTTCATTATTTGAACAAACGAATAAAAGAACAAAAACTTAGATTTGTAATTTGATGCCAAACTCAGTAACTAGTGAACGAGTATTTTCAATTTCAGGCAATATTGTGCCCAAAATAAGAACGAAAAATAGCCACCATTCAGTGGATATTTTCTGTTTTTTAAAATCCTATTTTCTTAGGAGAAATAAAAATTAGTGAAAATTATATAATTTGAAATTTTTGTTTGAGTTTTCGTTATTTTGTTTAAGTAATATGCATATGTAATCTTTAATTTTGTTTTTTTTTTATATTTTGACTTTGATATTGATTTCGTGTTTTGTTATTTTATATAAATTAAAATAAAATAAATAGAATAGGGAAAAATAAAATATTTTTCCCTATTCAATTTTTTTTGACAAAAATTTGAAAACCAGCTAAAACCGTTTTTTTTTTTTTTTTGAAATATCGAATTTGAAAACCAGTTTTTCAAAAAGTTGGCTTTTGTATAAACCCTAGTTATAAATGATACGCAATAAAAATTCTTGACAGTAAAAATATAATTTAAAGTAGCTTTTTCTAATTATAATAAAAATGAAAAGATTACCCAAAAAACTTTTGAAGAAGCCATCATTATGCAGATGACTCGTTTGATTTGATCAAGTTTTCCCGGAAAAGCTTTTATATAGAGCGTTGATTTTGATACCAAGGTAACTCGCATCTCCCACCACTTCGTTTCTTTGTGTTTTTACAAATCGAAAATTTTAATGAAAAGGAAATTTCAAGAAGTAAAACTAAACATGAAAAAGATAAGTAATTTCATCAATTCTTTAGTTTTAATTCGAAATATGAAATAAAATTATAGCAAAGACATTGATGGATAAAGTCATTGAAGGTCAAGTTTAGTGAGATTTCAAGGTGAAGATACACTCGAGAGGTTATTTAATAAACTTTCAATAAAACAAGAAATATCCCAATATTAGAAAGCAGCAGGGAGGAACACCCTGGGTCATCACCATCTCATATCGGTAGGATAAGGTAACAGTTAAATGACTAATTTTGACTTTTAAAGAAAAGTAATCGAAATGTAAAGAGCCGAGTAAGGCATCAAAGAAAATTTCAAGACAAGAAAACTTGTTCAATATCTTTTGTTCCGCGAATATTAGAAGTCTGCTTTCCGAACATAAAAGGACATAGAGAGCAAAGGCGCACTTCGACTGTAGGAGAAAATGTCGGATAATGAATCGTGCTTCCAGCTAATTATTTAAAATGTTTAGATAAATTTCTTTTCTTAATTTTCCCCCTGTTGCTACTGAATGATTGATTTTAAGGTCTACAAGAAGAATTAATGGAAAAACACGTTAAAATTCTAGCGTTTTCCGTGAAGTTCAATGACTTGAATGAGTTTTCTTTGGTCTCACCGTTCTGGGAATCTTCTGTAACCTTGGTCATAATTACTTTTAAATATAATATTTCTTTGGTGAAAAGAAAAAAAGTCATTTGTATCACACTGAAGTCTTATTCACATTTTCCAGAATTTATAAATGTGAATTTTCATATGATTTATTATCTAATTTTCTTAGAAAAATTAACTTCTTGATATAATATTCTACTTTCTAAACAGAGCCCATTTTATTGATTATTGTTTACCATAAAATATTCACATGATAATGAAATGAATGTTAATGAAATGTTTTATAAAATTGTAAATACCGTAATACTCCTCATTTATTATCATTAATAATGCTAAATGTTGAATGATTAGCAAACTCATAACATTTGTCAATGATAGCATTAAGAGAATTATCTTATTTTGTTTTGCCAATGATAGCATTAAGAGAATTATCTAATTTTGTTAAATGTTTATATTTTTAAAAATCTAAAAAAAATTTAAATAGTTCAAAATAAGTTATTTGAAACAAGCAATTAAATATTCAACAGTTTTTGTTCAGAAAATATACACTGCAACGTAATGTGTTTGATGCAAAAATAAATAAAATAGAACCGAGTGATTATAAGAATAAATATAAATAAAATTGGTTGTTTAGTGTAGATTATATTGCTTATAGATTCTTCTATATGCAATATATAGATTCTTCATATATAGATTCATCATAAATAGATTTTTCTGTAGCTGTACTTTAAAAATTGTTGACAAATCTAACATGAAACATGTTTGTAAAGAAAGAAGTTTTAATCAGTTTTTCATTCAATTCTTCATGTATTCGTCTTGAAATTTGAACATTTGTGTGCTCTTAATGAAAATGGACTATTTTAATATTTTCAAAGCTTAGTTATCTTTAATCTAATACTTTAGGCTGCCGATTTCTTAATATTTATAATAATGAATTATAAAATAAAGACCAAAAAAATAAAATAATTTAAAAAAATTTCACTATTACAAATACAAAGCTTTTTTGCATTGCAAACTAACACTACAAAGGTCTTATTCAGGTAAACAAGGACCCGAAAGTTTTCTGAAAGCCTTATTGTAGTTCTTTTCTCAAAATACAGATCAAAAATGTGAAAAAAATGCATCTTATAGAAAAGTGATATTCACTGATATATTATAAACAGTGGCTTAATAACCGAAAGGGAAGCAAAAACTTAGATCTGCCCTCGACCCTTTTTCTTGTCTATGAGGGGGGGGGGAGTGCTATGGAGACTACTCGATAATATATTTCTCTTTTTAAAAGCGAAATACCACGATGGGACTTCATCAACTGTGCTGTCACAACTCTGGAATGTGACGGTAAATTCTTTTTTTGTCTTATTAAGGCTAGGAATGTATCTCAAACTCGTACATAAGAGTAATTAAATATTACAGGGATTTGAATAAGACTAAAGCATTAAAACTTAAGCATTTTGATATACTTGCTTATTTACGAATAAGACTATGGATAATATAAGGACAGAGAAGCAAAAGAAAATCAAAATACTTTCAAATTTTTTTCACTTTTTTTATTATGTATTATATATTTTTCACATATGTTCAAATTATAATTATATATGAAAAAGAGTCTCATTTATGTACAAAGATTTTTTTTATAACACACTGCAATTCACTAATAAAGGGCCTCTTGTAAAGACCGCGCTTTTCGTTTGCGACTCAATATTCTATTGCAAAAAAGGCTTGTTTATACATACTTGATTTGCCTTCACAGTTCATAATTTTAGAAACACCCTATATATATAGAAAATTCCTGCCACCAGAACCTTAGAGAATAGTAATTTTCCTAGAAAGAAATTTCAAATTCCAACTCCCAGATTACATTACTGATTATCAAAATGTCAGCTTTATCTTTTCAGAGCATTTAAAATCAATTTTTTATCCTGTTCAATGATTGAAAAACTATTGAAAATATTTATTCGGAAAATTCGCAAACTCTTTCATCATTTTAAAAAAAGCTTTGTGATTCCTTCTTTTCCAGTCGACAAACAATTTTTCTACAGCTCTTTGAACAGAGATTCCTCAAAACGTTTAAGTTATTTTTTGTTTTTTAATTGGCATACTGAAAACGTTGAACCATTGCAAATTTCAATTCGAAATGTTTTCTTTATTTCTATAAATTAAATAGATAAAAAAATCATAGTTTTTCCTTTGTCTTTTAACCGAAATTGTGTTGCTCCAAAGTCTTTAGATTAATATTCTGGCTAGTAGTAGTCAGTATGAGTAATATAGAATAAAGAAATCTTGTTTACGAATAATACCAGAAGGTAAATGATGATCTCTCGAAAAAGTCAACCATTTTTTTTTAAATCCTTTTTCTTAGAAATCAGCCACTTCAATTTGACTCAACATGTTTCTTGTTTGAGTAATCAGATGGTCATTCACTCTTTAATGGGCCACAGTTTCAACATTTTGTGTTCTTGGTGACAATACAATACACTATTTTGATATTTTCAGTTCTTAATTATCAGTTCATAGGATAATTTGAATAATAATTGATTCGATAGTAGAATTAACCTGGTATTGAATTTGAAGAAATTTGATTTCAAAATACCACGATTTTTATCATGATAAATTGTATATTAAAGAGTAGGAAATAATTAAAATGAAAAATTACTTCTTATTACACTATTAAACGTGCATTTTAACTTTCTCTATGCAACGTATAAGGGAAAATGTAATCGTCATAAACTTCAACGCCAACATTTTATAAAAATTTCGAAACTTCACTTTTCAGACCTCTTTGAATCCGAAAAAATGCATATTTGACACTATGTTTATCTATTTTTCTGTGAACACGGTCACTCAAAAACACTTTAAACTAGATGGATGAAATTCGTTGTATGGACTTTCGACCAAATTTGTAGAATACTATCAAGTTTTGAACGAAATCCATTCACAGTAAATCTGTCTCTCTGAATACCCAGGTACAAGGGAACTTGATAATTACAAAACACTTGATGGATAAAATTTGGTACACAGCTTTAAAATCTAAGATTCTTATCAAATCTTAAACCATATTTGTCAAAAGTTTACCGTCTCTGGATCTGTACTTTCGTATGCATGTAAACGCTATAACTCTCATTCATATAATAGCTTAAATGAATCAAATTCGGTACGACAATAATTGTGCCTACAAATATAATTATATGTCAAATTTTGTTTCTATAGGTTGACTAAAAAACATCCAAAATACATATTTCACGATAGATTCAGTAAGAATGTTAGATTCTTGCCAAAAATTTATATTTTGTAACTATTGTTCCCCAGTGTCATGCAAGACATCACAGCATTACCCAAGGTCCACAATTTTATGCAAGAGTGATAACACCTTTTTTAGAGACTGTTAGAAAATTTCTGGAGACAAATTCATAGAATAATTTTTTTTTTATTTTATACATTATAAGAACATTTTCGTCGTATGAAAAATAATAAATTTTTCAAATACACTGAAGCTTACGGGAGTTTTTAAAATATCATATTTAATAATCTCAATTTTAAAAATATATATTTGGTAATTTGATAGTGAGTTTTGGATTACCAAAAAATATCCTGTGTAACTTGAATGACATGTCGGAACTGTCGCTTTGGTTATAGTTATTTTTTTAAAAATAATTTATCACAGTAGTTAATTCTAAATTAAAGAAAAGATTCATTTTATCATTTTTAGAAATATTCATATAACTACAATCAATCATACTTCATCAAATATATTTCATTTTATTAAACAAACGCCAGTTTCTTTAGCATTATTGATAATAAAAGTTACAGATAAAAGACGTAAAGAAACATATCAATGGGTAATGCAGAAATATAGATGTGAATATAGTCATCATCGCAGAAGTCTTTTTTACATAATTGGTCTTATTAACATTATTGGACTTAAATTTAGTAAGCAGATTTTAAACTTAAGATCAGTCTACATTCGCGAATCCATAAAATGACATTCATTAAATCATGTACTTATGCAGAAATCTTTCCAAAAAAAAATCATGAAAATTATTTAAACTGCCGTAAATTATTCCTATTTTTCTGGTTCATTATACATAAAAAATAACATTTAGTTTCTATTATCGTAAAACTTGTATGTTGTACACGAAGATAACTGAAATGAGAAAAAAGCAGGGAGAATTTTAATTATAATCCAGGTTTAACTACATAAGAATGAAGTTTTTAATAGAAATATTTATCATGTGTATAATTAAATACTTTATGTATAATTACACTTTAATTAAATATCATGTGCAAATCATTTTCTACAAAAAATGCGATTTTTTAAAAAATTAACTGGAAGTTTTTGCTCTTGTTCGTTTCACTAACTAGCATATTTTCTATAAAACTATTAGCTTCTTGTTCTTTTGATTTATTTTTCTTTTTCAGAAAAATAAATTAAAAGAAGGATAAATCAAAATCATTTGTCTGTGTTTGTTCTAATGCCAAACAAACACAAACAAATGAATACATTTTCGTTTTTAAAAAAAATAAGAAAAAGTTTATATTTATCAAAATTATAATGGTCGTAATGTTATTTTTGATATTTTCGTGACTTGAACATGACACTAACTCAGAAATACCCTGACAGTGAAAGAGTCAAACAACAATTTAGAATGACATCTGCAATTTCCTACTCCAAGACTAACCGACTTGGTATGAAAAATGACATTGAAAAAACAAATCCAACTCATTAAAAATTCTTAAGACATCATAACCAGAGCAGTGGACACAAATAGAATAGTGGTAATCTTTTCCTACCAAAAACAAAAAATGAATACATTATTAAACTAACAAGATCAAACCAAATATCTCACGCGCTTTTCAGCATATTAATAGTGTGGTGCCGTCATGACAGCGCGCCAAAACCAGCGCCTCTAGCGGCGAAAGTACTGTAGCTGCCAGTTGAGAGTGGGACGCGTTGAAAGACGTATGCAGCGGAAGACGTTCGTTGCATAGCTAGAAAGAAGACGTGTTTTGACGATGCCACTGTAGACGATAGCCGTAACATTCTACAACTTGAAAGAAGACGACGTAAAATAATACCTTAATAACTTTGTTTAATTCTGTGTTTGTATTGTTCCTGTTCCATCCATCATCCATTAATGTAACTAAATATCAGAATATAATCATTTTATCATCAGTTGGCCATCTCATCCTTTATATGTTAAGACGCCCACAAACAACCTACAATAGCAAACAAATAAGAGACTAATTATAATTCACATTTCCCTGACATCCAAGACATCTATATCTTATTATTAAAAAATGTTATTACAAGATGAAGGGCTGTAAGAAACAGATCATAAAACTACCAATTCATATGTTTCATGATTCAAGAAAAGATAATACCTATTTACAAGGATTCAAGTTAACAACCACGAATAAAATGTCTGACTCATGTTTGGAGCTATGCAGCGCACTTCAATTACGGAAGGTTTATTATATTCAAGCTTTAATTATCTTACACCCGAGACAGGCAAGGGATATAATTAAGAATTTTTCATTGTATATGCTTTGCTTGGTAATTAAACAATGGATTGTTAATTCTTGTACTTCAAAATTTGAGCACGAATAATATTAGTTTTCTAGAATTCTTGCTTCCAATCGCGTTCATTTCATATAGAGCATCATTCGAAAGACAGAAAGGTATAAACATTACGCAAATTTTAAAAAATCGTTTCGTACTCTTTTTTTGTATGTTTTAGGTGTGTCAATCTTGCAACGCAACTCGTGTGTGTGTGTATGTTTTAGGTGTGTCAATCTTGCAACGCAACTCGTGTGTGTGTGTATGTTTTAGGTGTGTCAATCTTGCAACGCAACTCGTGTGTGTGTGTGTGTGTGTGTGTGTGTCGTTTGTTTGCATTTTTCCAGAGTGGATTTTATTTCTTTTCTTTACCTTTTCTTGATAGAGAAACACTTTCTACCGTTCCCTTCACTTTTCGTTTTCTGATTCGTTTTAAAAGAATTACTATTCTTGAATATGAACATAGCTCTCTTTCTTATAATTTTACGATACATGGAGTAGTATAAATGGGTTTAATGAAAAACTTTCAAATTTGCCTTTAATTTAACTTTTCTAAATTTTTGTAAAATAGCTTTTGGAATTCTTCCGTTCTTAAGAAAACAATGTAAGATTTACAATTTTTCTACTTCTCCTAAGTTTTTGAGTGTACTTTAAATGATTCTCTTCACTTTTCTTGTGATTCACAGAAAATTAGGTTCTACTTCTTATGTTGTACTTAATGTGATTGAACTTTTCATTCAAAAGCAAAAAATATTAGCAGATTCCACGTAATATTTCTGGTACAGAAATTTTATACATGGTTTCCTCTACAGTCCTGATTCTCTCCCTTCCTTAGTTTCAGAACATCGGAATGTATGTTGAAATGCGATTAAATAAAATGTCTATGCGCTTTGTTTACAGAGCTGCCTAGCGCCGAAATCTGGATTTAATCATTTTATCTCGAAAATTTTGCGAGATAAAAAAAAGCAAGCCTATTATAAAGTTGAAAAAGTTGGAAAAACACCTTGCACCAAATGACACGTAATATTTAGTCATTTGATGGTCACTATTTCAAGACTACACTGTCATGAAACTAAGGAGAATGGGGTATTTATATTATTAAACTCATCTGTCCATCTTGCTGCTACTAGTAGGCTTGGGCGACACTGTATCAATCAAATACTTTACGTCAGGTAAGCGAAACTATGAGATACACAAAACTGATACTCACGAAGAGTACCAGGTATTGGTATCTGATTTTGGTCCCGATTGCTACCAACTGACCTCGACCTCATTCATTTTTAGTTATATCAATCTGATAAAAGTATTAGGTTGATATAATCTAGTTCACGATCTTATTTCGGCGATGTTATGAGTATGCATGATATTTTTTAACTACATATATTTCATCATAACCAGCCACAACTTTTCTTTAACCCGTGTATACAGTGCACGTGACAATGAAGAATACTCGTCTTCTACATACTAACCATATCAATAAAGCCTTTCTTCTCTTCTCATCCGCCCTTCAATCAATATCAAAACCAAAACCTTTTTCGAAGAAGAAAACTCCCAATTTGGTATCTAATTCATAACAGAATCAGCTATCAGTCTCGGCTAAGATTCGGTGAAACTGTATTGATCTGATAAAAAAATATCAAGGTAATATTGTAAACAAATAGGTAACTCAAACAACATAATTATTTTTTAGTAAGTTTATTAAAAGCAAATAAAGATTAAGCATTGAACATGAATAATATTTTCAGAATATACAGTTTTAAAAATTTACTTAAAAATAGTTTTATTTTGAAACAGAAAAATATAAACATTTTCTTAATAAATGTATGAAGGAATATTTAAGAAAAAAATAAAAGAAATAAAACTCTTGCCATCAGTCTTTCAAGATTTATAAAAGCCCTCACTTATTAATGCTAATTAAAAAAGTATAAAATTAAAATGAACAACCAAAGTTATAGGTAACAAGCAATTTGAGTGTAGGTAAGAGTTTTTTTAAAGCTAATATCTAATAACAGATAGGGATTAATACCTTCTAAGGGCAAATGGGTCTATTGCCGGGTATATCAAAAATAAAATTATCAGGTAAAAGTGTTCGATATATATTATCAGTTCGAATATTAGTATCAGTCTGCTACTCATATTGCAAAAGCGGATATCAACTCAACCCTAATCTTGACACAGGTGCGAAAAACTATATTCCACTGGATACAGGGTTTCATTTTGACTGCAGTTATTGGCTGGATCAGGTAAAAATGTACCAGGCAAGAGCATCAGGAACAATCGAGTATCAGTATCAACCTATACTTGACGCAATGAAGCAGAGAATCAACTCGAATTTACAACAAAGCATATCTAGAGATAATTAACTAAATAATACACAAGGGCTGATCAACCTATTATAAAAAAATGTACTCCGAACATTAACCCAACCTTATACTTGATGCTGAACTTCGATAAAGCATGAAGGTTTTACTATCGCCCATTAATCTATTAAATCACATCCTTATACAAAAATCAGGTCTCTTCCGTCCACTTATGTTGAATAGACCTGTAAATGATTCATGACTAGACGCAACTTGTCTCAACATATTCTGCCAGCAGTGCTTGCAAAGTATGTTGGCAAATATGGGTGAGAACTCAGTTAGCCCAGGAGTTTTTGAACGCGACTTTTGTTTAGAGGCATACTGTCTACTTTTGGAAATCATAACAAAATGAAGATACATTTTACGCATTCCATTCTAAGCATTAATTTCTACCAAATATATTTTCGTATTAAATAGATTTCGCTAGACTGCTTTATATTTTATATTGTTTTTATATCTTTAACTGCTTCTAAAACAAGAAAACTCTGACTTTAACCACTAGTTTACAATGTAAATGGTCTAATTAGGCAAAATACGTCCACTTCATTATATCTAAACTACAATTCTATGGCTATAGTTGTCCCCCTACTAAAATCCGAGGAGAAAAATCTTAAGACTTTAGCCTTCACTCTGTATAAAATAATAATTCCAATTTATAAAGTGTTATATAAATAATTTACAGTTATAACTTTTTAGCCAAAAATACAATCCATTCCAACACTAACATTGAATAAATTTTATCTCTTTAATGACTATGTAGTTATTTTCTTCAGGAAGTTGTTAAATTATCAATAACATTTGTATCAAAGAACTTTTTCGTCATTAGTATTCTAAAAGGATTAATAATTATTTCAAAAGCGTGGAGTAGCAAGTTTATTTACTTTTATGCAAAATTCTAACATTAAAATAATAATTTTACTAGCAAATGATGTTTAGTTTTTTGCTCATAAGCAAGAACTTCAGTTACATTTTGAAAACTTTTCAGAAATAGATGCATTAACCAGATTTTTAGCTGTAAAATTGAGCATTCTTAGCAGCACTTCTTGCAAGATTAATTGATATTTCCAAAAACTAAAACCATGAATCGTTTATTCAATAAAACGAAATAAATTCAGTTCGCTATTGATGGACATTGCATGCAAGCATAAAATCAAACTGTCATTTGAATAATCTACAGATCAGAAAAATATAAAAAAAATGGAAAAAAATCACCTTAAATTAAATGAGAGTAATTTTATTTAAATCATCATCGTGCAATTTTTTTCTTCATTTGTGCCTTTTTTCAAAAAACTCCTACGAAAAAAAAAGGAAAGTGAACGGGATATGTGACTGCAATCAATTAATTTTACACTGATAATGAAGCAGAAATGTATAATACTGGATATTCTCAAAGCAAGAATCTTCTATTCAAAAGTTCCCATTTCCAACTTTCTTCGGAAAGCGTTTGACGAATTCGATGCACGTAGAAATACCATTAACGACGGCATGTGTATTAAACTGAGGTACATGAAAACAATTAATAAGAAATTCAGATAGAGACGTCAAGTTCGTTTCTGGGAATCCCAACTCTTCTGTCGTCGGACGGATCATTTCGAGATGCTGTGATTCAAAATAGAATATGTTTAAAGGTTATTGCATTCTAATGGGCATCACATAATTTCCAATCTTCGAATTTTTCGTCAGCATACTTCATTCTAAACTGAAATAAAGCCGCCTATTGACATTTTCTAGATATATATTCTTTTCTTCAAACTGTTTTTGCACTTAAAAAATGAAGGGAATTTCGCGACTCGAATATTTTAAGCAACAAATCAAACAAGATTTAATCAGATTTAAATCGTTAATCGCCACAACAATAAAAAAATTGTTTGGGCCTGCTGAGGTACTTCAAACAACTGACGCATTATACATGACAAATCATAAAATATTGCCATATTAATTGTTAATAAAATTACTTTATGTCAAAGCTTTCAAAAATATTGTTTTTAAACGTGAAGCAAATATATCTCACCTGCCATTTATATCAATGCAGTCAAATCGACAGCGTACGTAATTCAAAATATGAACATGTCCGTTCCTGTTTGTTCATAGTTCAATAAAGATGAAAATATAGTATAAAACGGTTCATGCGATGAAAAAGTTTGCAGATGTTTTGCAGACAAAAAAGCAAGTTTGGAATTAACTTCCATTTATTTTTCCACAAGAGGACTTAAGTGATACACATGAAATAACGATTGGACACGTCTGTTCTCGCCGGGACGCATAAGGGAAGTCTCAAAATGTTTTCCCCAGGGCTATTATTGAGAGATTCTTGTAGAGATTTCTTTGACACGTGTCGATTCAGGAAAGGGAATATTAGGTATCTTTAGAAAAAAATATATCATTGGGTTTTAGGGATTTTCATCTCTTCTCTAATAACGTGAGAATTTCAGAATCATTAATTTTTTTAGAGCGCGTGTTAGAAATAAATAAAAAAGTGGGATTTGGATCAGGAAATAAGAAAACTTTTAAAAAAATTAACTTGGACTAATTTTAGTTAAAAATTAGGAAGCAATATAGGTAGTTACGAAAAAGAAAAACAACGTTTCTGAGAATCAGTGAAGGACATGCTATCCAATTGAGAGATAGGATGATGAATTCCAGGTTTTCACGGATGACTCAAACTCAGCGCCACAAGAAAATAGCTCAGTAATCAGCGATAAATCATTATAAAAAATATCATAAAGCCAGACAACTTATTTTCTATGGTAAATTGCGCTTTATACAGCTTATGCATTTATATGGCCCGTATGAACCATCGCTAAGTTACGTATGAAATAGCAAATAATTTCCCGTGAAGCATGTGTGATTCATGCGGCCAGATCGAATACATTTCTGAGACGCACCTGATTCACGAGGCGATTAACGTATTAAATAACACAATTTAATCATTTTTAATATTTAAGTGTCCACTCTAATTCCAGGCCATCGGATAATTTTAAAATCTTTAGATATAGGCATATACCTTCTGTAGGAAATAAGCTTTATATAACGTAAAGAATTAAATTTTAAGATGTTGAGTGAATAAATATAATAATGAAAAAATTACAATGTCTATACTTTTTATATACTCACCTAGTAGACATATTTGGCAAAATATTCTCAACACACTAACACCATTTAAAACAAAAAAAATTCTGAGATTGATTAATTGTAGCTTCATCCAGGAATTAAATTCATTTCGTTTGATTCACAGATTTCGATTGAACCGACACTAAATTAGTTTAAAATAATGATATCAAAATTTCATAATTTGGTTAGTTTTAATCACAATTTTTTGCATAAATTATTAGTATGCCAAGAATATTTCGCTAAATATGACCAACAGGTCTGGACAACTAAGAAAATTTTCAATTAAAAAAATTGTAGGCAAACACAACATAGAATATAATTCTTTCCACTGTTCGAAGTAATTTTCGATTTGGAGTTATATAACTATTTGTAATGGTTTAAAAATACCTTTTGGGGTCTCGAATGGAGTGAAAACAACATATTATATTTATTCATAATTCGGTTTATTTATAGCAAGACAGGTATGAACTCTTGAACTGAAATGATAACTCCATTGCTTCAAATTAAAGCAAGAAAATGTCTGGGAACAGCTTCATGTTTATCCTGTTTTCATTCAGCTTGCCATGAAGAAATTTAATCACTACAGATTCGTAGATAAATTTTAGTAGTTGATAATAACATTTAATTACCCTGTAAATGGTAAGTTCATCACTCATTTATTTTATCATCTAATATCTGGAAGTGACAGTTTATCATTTATAACTTCCAATTAGTAGAAAAAGTTTGGATACTTATGTAGTGCATAAACTTTCAACTTCCTTTGAATCGAATTAATGATTAGTTATGGAAAATTTATGTCACTTCACGTGACTTCACAGCCACATAACAAACGATATTCCGTGTAAAACGTGACATTGGTTTCATGTGACAATACGCCATCAAATAATATGACTCATTTTCAAAATATTTAAGCAAAAATATGGCCATTTCTCAGTGACCACAAATGACCAAGTTATGAAGCTTGAATTTCACCATTTTAAGTCACTAACCTCCCATTTATTCAAGGCGTTTTTTCCAGATGATTACTCAAATGCTCTGAAATCGTCTAAAATAAAGATATTCAAAGCTTCATCATTCGGTGTGCTTTAGTCACAAAAGAGCGGAACTTCTTTTGTTTAAATTGTTATAGTCCTTAATAGTTCAAAGAAAATTAACATGATTTAACAAAATAAACGTTTTTCTAAACGTGATTAATGTGATAATAATGATATGATATGATGATAGTAAGATTAAAAAAATAGTGACTTCGTAATTCTTCCAACTTTACATTCATTAACAAAAACAACAGAAGTGTTTTTTTTACTTCAATAAAAGCATTTCTTCTACTAGAAGTGTATGCTTATTTTTATAGAATTAGAAATGAGATACTGGTCTCCAATTAAAGTGTACACCATTTTTATCAAAATATTTTTGTTCCTAAAAAGTATTAAAGAATATTTGTGATTTGGATACCTTACTTAACGGAGGAACTCAAGAATTGATCACATTTAAATGTCAGAAAATCACAATGCATCAATATAAGTAATTTTCATCAAACTGTTTTTATGCTTAAAAGGAATTTGGTGTAAAATAAGTATGAAAGAAATTTCATGATTTGGATATCATATCCAACCAAGTAACACATGCTTTGATCTAATTTATTCTATCAAATGAAATTTTTTTAATAAACTGAATTATTTTCATTTAAGTTTTCCCACTTTTTGGAAAAACACAATGTCAAATTGTAAAACTGAATTATTAATTTTCATCAAGTTATTTATGTGCGGAAAAGAATAAGGGAAATTGTGTAACTTGCGCATCTCATGCAAATGAGCACCATAAGCGTTGATCAAAAAATAATGCATTAGATTAAAGAATTGTTAATTGTAAAAGAATTGTAGAAGAATTGTAAAAATGCTCAGAATGACGTATGTTGTTTAAATCAAATGTGCTGCTAAAAAAATTGAGAATTAAAATTTTTTATATACACCCCTGTCCTATTTATCGTATTTATAAAAAAATATCTTTGGCCCTAACATTTTAAACTAACCAGCGTGAGTGCTCCCTCCGAAATTTCCCCGCATACACTCTTTTAAAGCTCTTATTCTTTCCCCCACTTCCGAATAAAATTCTGGACTTTAGGCAAAGACGTGAATGCAATGCGAGCTAGATTTATTTTCAGAATTTCGCACATGATAATTGCATACTTCAGAGAATAATGAAGAAAACAGGTATTTGTGTATTGTAAACCGTACGCCTTTGGCGAATAATAGTTACGAAAGAGCCTATTTGACAGTTAATCGCTGGGATATGATTGATACACAAGTACCAAAAAATCGAATATGTATTTTGGAAGCCTTTTATCCGAAGGATTGAAATTAAAATTTGACATAGAACTGCAATTGTAGTAATAAGATCATATATTAAATTTCATTTATCAAAGTTGTTACTTTCTTGAATTACCTCGTTTATACACATGGAGAATTATAGACTGACAGACGGTCAACTTCTTGGTGGATTTGGTTCGAAACTTGATAAGAGATCTGCGGTTTAGATGCTAAATACTTTGTTCTAAATATTATTTGTCTAGATCTTCCTGTTGTGTAAATTTGTATTCGGTAGTCAGATAGAAAAATTTCTGTTGTATAAATTTCATTCAAAATTTGATAGAAATCTACAAATGTAAGATTAAGAGTATATACCAAATTTCACCTGTCTACCTCAAAGAGTTTTTGAGTTATTTTATTCAGAGACAGATAGACATAATTCAAAAAAATTGTCTTGCTTTTTATGAAATGTGGAGATATGTTGAAAATTCAAACTTTTTTTTTTTTTGTATACAGGTAAATAAAACGTTCCACTCTTTTACATTTTCAATTAATGTAGCTTTAAGCTTCATTATTTTAATCTTAACATTCTCCATGAGAATCATCGATCGTTCCTTCGCGGGTTTTCCCTCGAGATGACAATTGAAAAAATGTAAAACAGTGACATTCAAAACATTATAAATAAGTGAGCTTGGGTTGCAAGAAGAAAGGGCTTTTCATGTTAAAATGTCAAAAATATTCCATCAAATACGACTAATAGAAAAGACAGAGGCTGTATAAATGTTAGAAATCGTGATTTTTCTTCGGCAATACATTTATTGGCTCAAACAACATAAAATATTGCGCGAAACATCATTTTAAGTATTTTTCCAATTAGAAGTATATGCTTGCCTATCAGGTTTAGAAACTAGCTGCTGAGTAACAAGTAGAGAGAATACCTTGTATAAAACTTTCATCAAACCATCTGCATCAGAAGCAGTTCGATCATTTCCAATTAAATAATTTTAAAATTTAATTAAATAATTTAAATAATGTTTTTCCCAATATCACTAAAACATGAAAAAAAAAAGCTAAAATCTGATCCTTAATTTTTGTTGACATTTCTTGATTAAAAATATCAAATAACTTGATAGAACTGGAATGAATCAAAAATTTACCCCGTGAATATGGATTCACAGCGCCGGTTTGAATTTTTATGATTGACGGTTGTTAAATAGGTGCACAGAGCCAGGTAGCGCGTGACTAGGGTGCCATAAAAACGATTGTTTAAATTTTGCCGAGGAAAAAAAATGAATTAAATTTTCTTTGCATTGAGATTTTTTATTAAGATATAAAACTATTCCTTTGAGGATTTTTGCTCATTTATAAATATGATCTTATTAATTCTGTATTCATTATCATTTCATTGCAATTTATTTAACAAATATAATAATTTATATAAGTTAATCGCAATTCCTTATATTTTTATCCCATTCACTGCTCTAAGCCGTGATCTGGTTGCAAAGGATAGCAACAATTGTCCACCAACAGGAACAGGTCTAATTATCCATGATTAACGAAAAGCTAGAAAATATTCTTGAAAATCCATTTGCTTCTAAATTATATTTTTATAGATATAATATTTAAAATATTATAAAATACATTATGCAAATACAATATTGCGTGAAATAGTCATTAAATATAATTCATGAGTTGAATAATTAAGTATAGTTACTGAAACGGTTGCAAAATAATCTTTTTATTTGACAAAATATATAAAATTGTTTTAATTTTTAAAATGTAACAACTAATTTGAATGGTTTTAATTCATAATTTTCGATATTTCCAACTTCTTATTCTGATTTCTTGAATTTTTAAATTTTTTAATGCGGAAAAGACACAGGCTTCGGAGGAAAAAAAACAAACGGAAACAGTTTGATGTAAAATAAAAATGAATAATTGCAGGCTAAAATTAATAAATGTATAAAAAAGTGAAATATTAAAAATCTTAGAGAATTATTATATAAGAAAATTAATGCACCACAAGAATGATAAAATTCGATTCAGAAAACGCTGTTAAAACATCGTTTAAAATTTGCATTCATTTTGGTTAATTGGGACTCAAAAATAAAAACTGATTTTTTTATTATTTCTAAACCATTTTTGTCAGTGAAATACTTCCGTCTGTACCGTGAACCTACCAAGTCTATTTAACTGAAAAAATAATGATAATTTTTAAATCTTTTAATTACTGTGTTCGTGTTATAGTTAAATTGTGCTGTCTATACTGAAGATTCATTCACTTTGTTTTATTCAAAATTCTGTGTAATATTTATTCATTGCAATTACTTAATTTGGACTATCTACTTGATGGGACAAATATCGTAACTTCAATTCCATTTAAATATTTGCACCTTAAATATTTAAGTTATGTTGCAACGATGTAAATATTGCCGCATTGAAGAAAGACAGTCGAATCTCCATGGCCGAATGGTCATGGCACTAGTCTCATGATTAAGAGACCTGGGTTCGAATCCCGCTAGAGACAATGCGATTAATAGTATATGTAAATACTTAATTTCTTGATTTTATGTTTTCCTTTATTTCATGTTCCAGAAGACACTGGACATTTCTTTAGTTTACCAGACAAGTGTTCTAGACTTTTCTTACTGTCTCCAGAAGATTATTCTGGAACTTTCTCTGCTTGAATAAAAGCAGAAGATTTGTCAGTTACTGTATTCTCAGTTCTGAGTTCAGTTAATAAATTGATTTAGCTCTACTTCTGTGTGTGTGTCATTGAGTTCTATACTAGAGTGTCTACGTGACATTCTTTGGTGGAGGGGCCGGGTAGCGATTCCAGTCAGCGTGGAAACGAATTTAAGAAGGAGCGATCGCCTTAAAGGCCTTGAACCAGAATTTGGACTTTATTTCTCACCACCCAGAAAGACAAGGAAAATGCCTGTGGAACCGGAGACTAAACCGGTCTTCCTGACACCAGCACAGCTATAGTACAGGAGTCCATCAGTATTTAAAGGAGAAGTAGGACAAGACCCAAACAAATGGCTTAAGGAATACGACAGAGTATCACAATTCAACAGATGGGATGACTTGACCTGTCTCGCAAATGTGTTCTTCCTGGATGGTACAGCAAAACAATGGTTCGAAAATAATGAAGAAAAATTGACTTCCTGGGAAGTTTTCAAATCAATGTTAAAAGAGGTATTTGGAGAAACACAGCACTATGTAAAGAAGGCAGAAGATGAGCTAAAGTATCGAGCTCAAAAATCTGGCGAAAGCACGCAGTCGTACATCCAAAGCGTGTTGGGATTATGCCATCAAGTCAAACCAGATATGTCAGAAGAAGAGAAAGTCTCATCTTATGAAAGGAGTCGCCGAAGATGTTTACCAGGCACTTCTGACGAAAGAAACCACTACAGAGGACTTTATAAAATGGTGTAGAAAATCGAAGAAATGCAGCAAAAGAGAATCCGGAGTAGGAAATTTGAAAGGCTTCCAAATGTCGTACCAATGGCCTCAATTGACGAAAAACTGGATTTGGCATAACTAATAGGTCAAATAATTCGAGAGGAGGTCCAGCGCCTCATATCTCCAGAAGTCGATCCCGAACTCCAAGAGCAAGGCATTGAAGCCATTGTTCGAGAGGAAGTAGAAAATGCTTTGGCTCCTTTTCACAGACAGCACCAGAGTGGACAAAGGTCAAACCAAGACGCCGACCTTCCTATGCCGACGTTGCCAGACGACCTACGCCCGTAGCACAGCAACCACAGAGGAAGACAGATGTCTGGCGCACCCCTGATAGAAGACCCGCCTGTTTCCATTGTGGCCGCCCTGGCCATGTAGTTCGATACTGCCGAGATCGCAAAGCTATTTTTGAGGCATATCGGGCTAACAGGAGAGATTTCGGCCGTCAGACGTCGAATGAGGTACGCTATGCTGACGAGTACAGCCGACCAGCAGTCCGAAGTTCGTCACCCAGCCCATCACGAGGACGATCGCCGACACACCGCTATAGATCTCCGTCGCCATATAGAAGATCCAGGCAATCTCCTAGCCTCAGAAATGAGGAAAACTAAGCGGTGCGACCTTCCTTGGGGGTGAGGCCGCTAGGGACAAAAATCCTCCGATGCCGCAGCATTGTGCCGTAAAGATGACCGGAAACGTACAAGTAATCGTCGACAATAAGCCAGTACCTGCCCTTGTGGACTCTGGAGCCTCATTTTCTGTAATCTCGGAGAAGTATCGTCGTCTACTGAAGAAAGTTATGTTTCCCTTAACTAACAATATTCTTTTAAAAGTCACCGATGGAAATTACGTCAGACCAGTGGGAAAATGTACGTTTCGTCTCGAAATCAATGGCCGACTCACGCTTTTGAATTTATTGTTTTGCCGCAATGCAGTCACGATATCATCCTTGATTGGGACTTTTGGGGCGCTTCTCAAGCTGTTATAGATTGTGGCCGTTCAGAGCTCTTGTTTCAAGACGTCATTCGAGAATCTCAAACTCCAGACTCTAGCCGTTTATTCACGTTGGAAGATTATACAGTACCTGCTCGTTCTATCAAAAAGGTCACCGTCTTGGGCTATAAGAACCTTCGAGCTATTGACGTAATAGTAGAGGGAAATAGGATGCTCCTCATGAACAAGGAAGTTGCTATTCCGTCTACTATAGTTACGCTCCTTAATGGCAAAGCCGAACTATAGGTTGCCAACGGACAAGGGAAACCTCAGATCATCCCTAAAGGGATGTGCATCGGGTATGCCGAACCCTTACGCGAAGACTGCATTAATACTATAGACGAAGGATCGCTTTATTCCACGACCACTTCAAGGCAAAGTTGGGTGTCATCGACTGTACCACGATGATAGCTCCGGATTTGAGAATCGACCAAAAAGAAATAATGTTGCACCTACTCCAGAGGTTTTCCGATATTTTCGATCAAGAAAGGACTTTCAAGAAAGGAAGTCAACTCAATGTTAAACACCGAATAAACACAGGCGACCACTTACCTATTAGTCAGAGAGCTTACAGAGTGTCCCCATCCGAACGCCGCATTATCAGTGAGGAGGTAACCAAAATGTTGGAAAGAGACATCATTCAACCATCAGAAAATCCATGGTCAGGAAAAAAGATGGAAGTTGGCGTTTTTGTGTTGATTATCGCCGACTCAACAAAATTACCAAGAAAGACTTGTATCCATTGCCGTGTATTGACGACACCTTGGATTGCCTGAATGGGGGAAAATATTTTTCGTCTATGGATCTCCACTCCGGTTACTGTCAAATAGAAGTCGATGAATCCGATCGTGAGAAAACGGCTTTTATTACACCTGAGGGATTATACGAGTTTAAAGTGATGCCATTTGGCTTATGCAATGCTCCTGCAACTTTTGAAAGGATGATGGATAATCTTCTACGGCATTTAAAATGGACAATGTGCCTTTGCTATTTAGATGACATTGTGGTGTTCTCAGAAACATTCGATGAACATCTTCAGAGGTTGAATACCGTCCTTCAGTGTATACAGAACGCAGGCCTTATCCTTAATCCAAAAAAAAAATGTCGCTTTGGAGCAAAAGAGATAAAGATCTTGGGATTTTATGTTTTCCTTTATTTCATGTTCCAGAAGATACTGGACATTTCTTTAGTTTACCAGACAAGTGTTCTGGACTTTTCTTACTGTCTCCAGAAGAGTATTCTGGAACTTTCTCTGCTTGAATAAAAGCAGAAGATTTGTCAGTTACTGTATTCTCAGTTCCGAGTTCAGTTAATAAATTGATTTAGCTCTACTTCTGTGTGTGTCATTGAGTTATATACTAGAGTATCTTATCTACGTGACAATATAATTTATGGTATTATGTATTAGATAAATTTCTACATGGCTGTAACCAGGAAAGTGTTTACATTTAAATATAATTAAAAATCTAAACAGGTGGTTAATAATCCTTATGTTAAAAATAAATCTTTAAAATTTGCTATGGTATCTCAGATGGGAAGTTTATTTGGCTACAATTTATTACGATAATTTTGATAAAACATTTGGTGGAAAGAATATTAGGACAGATCAGAATTTATCTTTTCATTATCCAAGAGTCGTTCGGAGCACAAAGATTACAATTTACTACGATAATTTTAATAAAAAAGTTGGAGGAATAGAATAAGTAGGACATATTATGGGAATTTATCTTCTCGTTATCTAAAAGTCGTTCAAAGCACACAAAAAAATTGTTTGAATACGGCTTTTTAATTTAATGGAACTATTACCTTGAATCATAGAAATAGGCAAGAAAACAATGATAATTGCTTTTAGTCCTCATATACTGGAATTGGAAAAAGCCAATGATAAAAAAAATCAACTCAGCAAGCTGGAAGGCAAAGGTAGATTTCCTTTACATCTGAGCCATTATCTGGAAAAAGAAATTGTTGATGTTCGAGTCGATCAAAATTAGGGCGTGAAAATCACTTTTCCGTCCCAACTTCTAAGATATTGGAGTTATCGGAAAAACTTTCGAATACAAAAGTTGTTCGTTTTAATGAAGCGCTAATTTGGTTAACGGGATTTATTTTTCTATCTTCAATATTAAGAAAGTTATAGGGAAATGAAAATTTCAACCTCCCACAATTTCAACCCCTTTTGGGTTAGATGGGCCATTTATAAACTCGTTTGAGATTTTTACATTTCTAACAACATATTCCAAACCATTTAAAATCCAAACAAAATTACTCTAGTTGTTCTGTTCACAAGATAACACGAGTAAAGCGTTATATTTTTAATGTAAACACATGTTTTTAAGCAGTAGCATGGCCGAAGAGATAAGCCTTTGCCCATGCCGTGGCCTTTTGTAATTTTAAAACTTTGCTTTATTCCATTCCGGAATGCAAAATTTATGTACAAGCAAGAAGCGAAGAGATACACGAGTCCACGGCACAAGAGAAGAACAAGAAAGCGAAAACAGCGAAATATTTTTCCCCAGTGATTTTATGCTATGAAATTCTGATAGAGATTTCTTTGACACGTGTCGATTTAGGTAAGGGAAAATATAGGTATCTTTTAAAAATTTGCTTAGCATGACAGATTTTTTATCTCTCCGCTCGGAGCGGGTAAAAATGCTGATTAAAGCAGTTTAGAAAGCAGAGTCGTGGCTGAAGTCAGAAAAGAGACAAGGCTCGTCAGTTCTCAGAGGGGCAAAAAGTAAAAGGTAAAAGAGAAATTAATTATCCCTGTCTTATATACCATGAGATTTTGATAGGGATTTCTTGGCAGATGTCGGATTAGGTAAGGGAATTATAGGGATCTTTTAGAAGAATTTGTTTAAGTCAGTATTATTTTATCCCTTCACTCGGAGTGTGGGAACTTGTCGGACTTTTGCCAATTCAGCAATTTTAGAACTCCTGTTGAATTAATTAAATAGAAAAAGTGGATTGGAATCAGGAAATAAGAATATTTTTTGAATGAAGTTAATATGCTATAAATTGAGCTAATAGATATTCCTATAGGAATCTATCTAAAAAGAAAGCGAGATGAAAAAATAATGAAGACATCAAATATGGTTTCAAAGGGGAAATAAAAATAAGGCTTCCGAATTTGTTTCATATAGGAGGAGACAAAGGAAGGAGCAGAAGTGATAAAGTGAATTTAAAAAATAACGCATCATACTTGAGGGTATATATAGTGCGCTGGTGTGAATTTGAGAATCAAAGAATACTTTTGCTTGAAGAAGGTCTTTTGTCCAGCTTTGGGAACAAGTGATACAAGTTGAGAAACCAGTTTCTTTATTAGGATGTTTATGATATTTCTCTACTTCAAGGTTGTTTTTTAAGAAGTTAATTATATTGCTTTTAAGGATGATTAATTTTAATTATATATTATTTAATTATAATTATCACTATTAAATTGCTTTTCGTTTTTATCTATCGTTTTTTAATATGTATTTTTGATTAAAACTTAAAAATCAATGAAAAAAATTATATCTTTAATTTTCCGTTTCTTTCATTTGAGCTTGCTATAGACTCAATAACTCCGAGTTCGAATTTTCAGTACTGGAAATAATTCTCAGCTCAGAATTATCCGCGTTTCAAAGTAATAAATTTGTATACAAGTATAAAACTTAAATATTTTGTATAGAGTAATTACTTTCGACATGTTCTTTTATTCATAAAATTCCAAGAGATAGTAATGGCTAATAATCGATATCGAAACCTTAGAAATAAATCAAATATTGATCACCTATGTCAGAATATGAAAAAAAAAATCATTTTTGATTTGAAAAAAAAGAAACCATGAATATTTGAGAAAAATTGATCGATCTTAAATAATCCACTTTGAATTTCAATGCTTTTAAATAAGGCATAAAAATGCATGCAACTATTCATATATTTTCACGTAGTTACTTAATGACAAGTTATAAGTAATATACGAAAGAGATATGTTTTATTGTAATTGACATATTAGTTAAATACTTGCTGCCTTAATATAAAGCTGTCTAAGGGTTGAAAGTTCAGAATCGGTATCATGTAATAAAGTTTTAATGATTTACTTCAATTTCACGAATTTTTTAGAAACTTGATTCGATTTCCGCGAATCCTTTTTTAAACAGATTATAAACAAAAGGGAAAAATTTGTAAACCCGAGATGTTTTTATATCTTAAGAACGCGAGAAGTAATGACGGATGCGAAGAAAAATATACAGTAGTTTGTTTTTATTAATCAGACTTCATACTATTTTTGGAAATTTAACTTGTTTTCTAAGTGAAATTGTATGTTTTTCTACAAAAACTCCCTCTTCATCATTAATCTAGAATAAACAAAACACGAATCAAGAGTGTATTGGCTCCAACTCAACGATAAACAATTTGCTTAATTTTTTTAGCTATTTACTTTTTCTCGAAAAAAGAAATCGATTGCTTTTTTATGTAAATATCAGATTTCTGAACATAATACATAAAATGTTTTTACCAAACAGCTTTTAAGTTCTTTAATTTAAAACGTCTTCTCGTATAACCCGAGAGTAAAGTGTTCCGATAGTAAGTGAATTTATTTAGACAGGTTATAATCCCCTTAGCGAGAATAACGAAGTCGGAAAAAATAACTCAATAAAGGATATCAAATAAAAACTCCAAACAGAAAAATGTACGCTATACCACAATAAAAAGTTTCAGGAAATTATCTGTAAAATTTGCTGAAATATTTAGGATTAAAATTAAAAACTCTCCACAGCTTTAAAAAAAAAAAAAAGATTCGTCCTAAATTTTTTTAAATGTATTATCCTGCAATATTTCCGAGTTAAGCAATACGAAGTGAAATTTAAACAAAGAAAGTAAACAAAATTAATTTTTTTTAAAAATCTGAAAAATGCACCAGCGACGGGGAATACGAGAGAACCTTTTTTTTTCCAGTTTTAAGACGAACCATTTTTAAAGACACGAGATTCATAATTTTAATCGGAAATATCCTCGCCAATTTTACAAATAACTCCATGAAACTTTCTCTTGTGTTTTTCTTGTGGTATAGCTTACATTTTCCTAACTGGTCTTTTTGGTCAATTTTTTGTAACTTCCTTATTTTGTCGCTAAGGGTGCTGTAACCTATTTCAATAAATTCAACATAATCGCTTTATTACAAGTACATGTTAATTTCTTGTCTATATGAGGCGCTGTTTTAAAATTTCAAGAGCTTAAAAGGATTTTATCGACTTATCTTTACACTGAAGCATAAGTTACCAGAAATTAAGCTTCCTAAACTTTTTTCCTCCAAGGAAGATATTCAAGGGTATTAGCAAAAGAATAACACATTGTTTACATCAGTTAAATTGCCTTTTTATGTTGCTAATTGAGCTTTACAAAAAGGTTAAATACATTAAAGTCAAGTAAATTTTGCAGGGTTATTTTTATTAATAATTATCTTCCCCTAATATCCGATGGGGGGCACCTCAAATATACGAATGAGTAGCTGCCGTATTGTGGATGGTTCTCGCCCCCCTGGTGGGTACAGAAAAGGTGGTGGTGGCTATCTCACATTGATGAAGGGATGTACTTTCCACGGGAAGGGTTGTACCGTTACCTGTGATGCCCTCAGGACTCAACCGCAGTTCCCGATCGTATTACTGCAGCGGTGGTCCAATCAATCAGTTTTTCCGTGTGTCTCAGGGCGGATCGAAGAGTCAATTTATGGTTATCTTCCTTTAGGAACAAAACTAATAGCTGGACGGACATTTATGAATACATTACCACAAATTAAAAAAACAAAACGTATTCGAGTTTTAAAGCGGAATTTTTGCAATAAAAATTTGAGAATCATAAAAATTAAATCAATTCAATATAAAAAAATCCGTCAGCTGCAAAGTTTTTAAAGGATTAAATAAACTTTAGACACTGTTTTAATGAACAGAACACCATATCAAATTCTAGAAAGAAACATTTTAGCTGCATAGCTTTCTTTAAAAACAGAATTAAAAAATCTTTATCGGAATTCGCAAATAAAAGAAATAGAAAGGATCCATTTTTCATTATTCTACAGTATGAAAAGCACTGGCTAAAAGTCGTAAAAGTGTAATCATTTTCAGATTTCCTTTCATGATTTCCAGAATTCTGAAGCATTTATTGCTTTTTGTATTTTTTGAAGATATTTTTCTTCCATTAACGATAGATTACTATTCTGTAATGTATGCATTGAAGAAAATTCCCATAAAAAGACAATTTTATAAGTTCTTTACTATATTCAAACAACAATGATATGTATAAAAATATATCCAGTAATGTTGGCAACAGATGAGTTGAACTTGGGAGTTGAATTTGAATATAGTAAATTAAAATTGCAGCATCGATCGCTGTGTTAACTTTTCTACAGTTAAATCTTAAATAAAGTTTAATATTTGAGTTGCATCCTTTGCCATGCTTTTTCATTCAAAGGTTCATTCAAGTGCGTGTCACCAGATAGGAAATAACATTTATTTTCATTGATAGAGGATAATTTTGCGACAAGTCCTTTAGAAATGACAAAGAGGTTTTTTCTTATAAATAAATCTCGTAGATTGGGACCATAGTCAGAAGACCAGAAATATCCAAAAACACTAATCTATATTATTACAAGTATCGATATAATACTAACTAAAAAATCCCGAATCTGACCGCGATTAAAAAGTGCAGAGCACCTTTATATTTATTCGAAACTTTATCAGAAAAGGAAACTGAAACAAATTACTATTTTTGAACAAATGAAATTTTCATTGTAAAAAGTAATTTAAGTTACGATTAATACAAGCCTTATGATATTTAAATATAACGTTAAATTAATTATTAACATTAAAATATACAGCATATTCATCAAGTTCTAAAGTATGCCATTTCGGGACAAAATTCCATTGTTTTAATATATTCAGTCATATATATACAATAACGGGTGTAACGTCAATATTTTATGTTATCAGGTGCGTCTGATTTGATAACTTGTTTGAAGTATATGAATCAAATTTGCCAATCGGATTGCATTTCTCTCCTTCACAACACACAACTGAAGATATATCAGTAACGATAAGCAAGGAAAAAATGCTCCAAACTCAGCACAATTGTATTCACAGCATTTTTTTCCCACTACAAATTCTACGGTTCATACTTTCCTCAGTCTCAAATACACTCGCCTGTCTAAAGAGTAGGTAGCCTCCAACTCGTCAGAGCCATGCTATAATTGAAAAACTGTTTATTTTCTTAAATGCTTCAGTACGTGCCGAGGTGTTTAGTAAAATAGTCGATTTATTCACTTACTAGATTTAGTGATATTACTTTGGTTTAACTGAATTGATAGTTTTTCGATGTTGAATCATTATTTGTAAAAAGAAATTAACCATTTAATAACAGACACCTGCATAGCTTCTGATCGAAAATTTCAATTGGTCTGTCATGGAGGAATCAACGAACTGAGTTCTGCATTCAAAATAGATGAAAAATACAGTGATTGTAGTTAAAAAAATTTTTTATTTTCTACATTTTGGAAAAACTATAGGATATACAAAAAGATTTAAAAATCCTCTGAACAATCTGATTCGATGAAACGTGTTAGAACAATACTTTATTAAAACAAAGAGTCGGCGTCCTGGAATAGGGGTAGCGCGTCTTCCCCGTGACCTGGGCTTCCCGGATTCTGGCCTGGTTACTCTTCATCTATCTTCTATCCGTCAGGTTGTTAATGTGCCCCCCTGTAAAAAAGGGTTATGCAAACGAATGCGATTCATGAGTAGCTAAAACACACTCCTGGCCCCAGATGGCGCTACCGAAACAAGAGACGCCCTCCCGGCTTAAAATCGCAGACTTTGTCAGTGGGCTTGTCTGACAAGTGCTATAACAAAAAACAATGAAGAGGATTATGGCCATACAAACTTGACGGGGGGAAAATGTTATTTCCTTTATCTCCAAAACACATGTTATTAGTACATGAATAAAATAGCAATATTTGTTTAGATAAAATTTATGAATAATTATGAAAGTTCAGAACAATAAGATTTTAAACGACTGACAGTAGATCGATGATTAATGATGCTTTCATATTTACATGCCATGCAAATTCTTGTTGAGTCTTAAAAATCAAAGGAAATTGTATAAATTATATTAAAAGAATTTTATACATCATAATAAAGAATAGTTTTCAGAAATAAAGTTAGATATCATTTTTTTAAATTTTATTTAAGCAATCAAAAGTCAGTTTTAATTTCGAGAAGCATAACATTTTACATGCGATTACAGATATGTATAAAAATATTTTTTAAATTTATTGATGAAATAAAAAAGCTCCCATCCAGATCATTTTTCAAAGTAAAAGTTAGAACGCATTATAATATTTAAACTTTTATTTAGATATTTTTTAATATACAATATTACCTCACAAACAATATTATAACAATATTACTCAAACTAACATTACCAGACCTGGGTCAACAGAGTCGAACCATTCATCCTTTTTATCTACCATTTAAATGAACTGAAAGAAACCATCTTAAAATGGTGAAGTAACCAACCAGTTGCACACAGCTAATTTCTCTTTCTCCTCAAACCGAAGAGCTTAAACCACTTTTCATATTCCGTCTAAAAAAATATTTACACGAATAATAGAATAGTTTAAATAATAGCCAAATTTGCATTGCAGTTGCTGCCAACCACAAATCACGGAACTTGCAAAAAGGTCGGGTTCGAATCAGTTTGTTTACTTGAGATCATTACGCGGAATTGGAAAAATACAAGGGCACCATAAAAATTAGGATCCGAAATAAATTTCTGTATGGATCATTTCCAAATGTCCAACAAAAAATGATCCTTCAATTGAAGTTCTAGGTACAAATATTGATTTTTACCATGCATTTATTCGATCGCATTTTAATGAAAACTTTTTTCTTCCTTTTAAGTATATTTTTCTTACATTTCAGACAGAAAGCTTCAAATTTTCATTTTAACATATTTCAAACGAAAATTTATTGTTCGGAATGAGCAGAATGCTAAGATACAATTCCTATTTAAATTTTTGAAAACCGCCGGGAAGCTTATTGGTTGTTGCAACAAATATACATTATTGCATATTGTAAAAGCGAATGTTTTCATTTAAAAGATTTAAAAAGAAAGGTTAAAAAAAAACTGAGGACGATATATGTTTTGAATGCCCAAATTCTACAAATTTTTTCAACATCATAGAGATTGCGTGCATTGAACGGGTATCTGAATGCCAAATAATCAACCACCATTTATACACAAGTGTTCTTACAACTTTGCTAGAACGAGTTAAAAGAAAATAACCCGATTTATAAAAAAAAAAAAAAACAAATCATAACTTCTTTACTAGAGCAATGCTACTACCAATAATTTAGAGATTGACAAAACATTTTTTTGGCCCTCTCATAGAACAACACCTACGCTATTCACTATGGTTCCTATGGCTTCTTTTTATTCCTCATGGTAAAGTCAGCACAAAAGATAATTAGATTTGAAGCTGTAGATGCAGTGAAATCAAGAGCGACAGAAAAGAAGGGTGTAAAAATCATAAATTGACTCGAAGCGCTGTAAAGCGATATGGCGACAGAGGAAGAGTGTGCTTGGCGATAAAAACTTGGAAGGCGATAAAAACTTCTGATATTTCCATCTAATAACATCTTCTTTAATCCTAATAATACCTTCTGTCTTAGTTATATCTTTTAATACTGTAAAAAATGAAAAGATTGAAAATATCATTCCGGTTATTTTCCAACCACATCTAACATGTTTTGTTCTTCTCATTTTTGGTATAGATCGAGTGTAAAATATCCATTAAATTTTATTGGCCTTTCTACTTTCGTTCAAGTTTCGTTCAATTGACTATTCACCCGCAGAAAAAAATTGAGTCTGCAAGGGTTTTGAAAATAAAAGAAAATCTGCCACTTCATTCTATTTAAATCAAACATCATTAAGTTGGAATTCTATAATTTGTTATGTTAATTCAATAGTATCTAAGTAACATAGTATGTAATAAATAATTCACTTTTATTTTATTCCATTAAATATGAAGTGAAATGTATGTTTGTTTTTTTATTATTATTATTTTTAGCGCATCGTCTACAACTTGAACTTACATTCACTAATCTTTTAAGAAAGTGCTGTTGTAATAAGTTCTCGGAATATCCTTCTTGAGTGCACGATTTCTAAGAAAAGGTAACACAAGTAAGAAAAATATTTAAATTAAATCGAGGAATATAAGAGTGGTCATAGATGGGATATTTATTACAAACGGAAGGGAAAAAATACGTATGTTTATCATCCATGCAGCGCAAGGAAGTATTCACAGAAAGTTCCGGATTAATGTTTTCTAGACAAGTTTTTACAAACTTTCTAAGTACAGACGGAACAAAAATGAACCTAAATTATCAGGATATGAGCTGAATAATAAAACATGAAGAGAATGTATTTCAACCTATGGTAAGAGAGACGGCGTCGACGCCATGCAGATGATAGCAATCATCCGCTTTGGATATTTGTGAACGTTCTTCTTTCAAGTGGTTTAAGTCAAAATCATCTCATTTGATAGTCATAAAACGTATCATCATCTAAATAATTTGACCTTTCCTTTTGATGAGAACGGATTAGGCTTACTGCATAGATATGCTTGCTAGAGAGCTCAGGCAATAATTTTTTGTGGTTATACATCGTGGTATTGAAGGTAAAAATGCTTCGGTTTCTGCTAAATCGCTAATGGCAGACTTGCGCCATTCCAACTCAGACCGCTTCATTTATTTCTGTTGTTATGTTTCAACTGACAACTCCTTTTGGATAATTTGATATGGTGAGATTGTTATGACATGCTTCGGAAATTAAATTACATGGTAAGCGTGAAAATGAATATTCAGATAGTCATTTATGCAAGTATCTATCAATCATTCCGTCCACGGTACGCACTTTACTATTTATGGATATTGGATCGCATGCATTGAGAAACCAAAGATATATCTGAGATAATAAAGGAATAAAGGTTTCATAGAAATATTATCTACACAAAAAAAGACCTTCTAGAATGTCATGCTCATAAATTTAGGAATCTCAAACCAAAAGAAACTTTCTTCAAGTTATAAAATTGGAGTAGTTGTGGGGGTTCTTGGATATTTAAAAAATGAGCTTCGTCCACTAATGAAAATTTTTAGTTTTAGACAAACATTATTATTATCATTTAAATTTCTGAAATAATAATAAAAAAAGATAGTATTTAGATTAAATGTTCATTGAAAATTTCTCATGTGTTTTTCAATGTTCATTTTTTCCTACTTTGAATTTCGTGAATGTTATATTTATAAATTTTGAAGGTATAGAACCAATACGAATTTATCTTAGAGTTGGTATAGATGAATTTTCAATTGCTGAGAGTTGGAAAGGTAGAAAATCTTTCAAAATTAATGTTAATCGAAAATTTATCAGTTCTGTTAATAAACTTTTAAAGATCTGTTTATGAATTTGGAAGTTCTGCTCATAAATTTTAAGATTTTAAACTCGCGAGAATTTTTTATTGGTGAAATCTGGTTGAAATAGATGGGTGGTCGAATAAATAATTTTGAATTTCTGTATTAACCAGTTTGAGAAAACGTGTCTTCCCTAAACATTCATGGTGAAGAAGCAAATTCTTGCTTTCAAATTACCCATTAAATTATTATCCTTTAAATTAAACATTGATCACGATGATGATTAATGTTTCGGAGGTGACGATCAGAATAAATATTCACAAAAAATTTACTAGGTCATAAAAGTCCTTCTTCAAGATTCTGTTTACTAAGGGAAGGGTCAAAAACAAAAAAACACAGTCACTAGATCTGTACCAAAACAAATTCGTGTCATTTCATTAAGGAACGCCTGCCACATCTAATAAATCATTCCATTCTGATAAGTGCAGATTGAATGTTGCAGACTGCATTAAATTAAAATAAGCAGATTCATTGCATTAAATTGCAAATGCAAATTTAAAGACTGAAGACCAACTCGTATCCGCTTAACGTCAAAATGAAACAGTTAATCAGCAAATTAGCCATATGACTGTAGTCGAAACAATTTTTTGAAGAAATCATAGGAGAAACCAAAATTTATCTTTTAAAAATATTTTTTCATTAAATTTCCATGCTTTAAATTTTTAAAGCATGTGCAATCATCTTAATCCCCTTCAGCTAAAAATCGTTATTTGTTTATTAAATCTAAATACTAAAAATATTATAATTCATTTTTAAATTGTTTCATCTCGTGAAAACCAATTATTTAATCATCCAAATTAATTAATTTCACCTTATTAATTAATTTAAATAATTCTTCTTTTATTTATTTGTATTTAGCCTCTATTAATCGATTGTTACATCTTTAAAAATATGTAGGAGCATTTTGACAACAATTAATTACTAAAAAAAGATTACTCTGATAATGGCAAATGGTAAATATCATCCTTTTGCCAGAAAAGATTAAAAATCAAATCATTGAGGATTTTTTTTATTTCTTTTTTTAAAAGACAACTTTTTTTTTGCCATTAGTCTTCAAGTATGTAAAAAATACAGCACGATTCAAATCCGTTCTTTAGAATTATTTCATTAGCTATTGATAACAAAGCTTACGAATAAAAAAAGTGTAGCAATAACTTCTAATTCAGTATCTTCATCTGAGTTCAAAGAGTCAAAATAAGGCATGCGAAGACCTTGGATATATGTATCATAAAAAGTTCTTTTTAAAGATCGAAATGATGAAGAAAGCACTTAAACGTGATCCTACAACATCGGCATTGCCTCAGCGGATATTTGTTTCCACCCATTGACCTTTGGAGAGCCAACCAACTTGTATTGTTTCAGGTTAATAAAATATTGCGCAAAATGCCCTGTTATTCAATTGGCGTCGGTAAAATCTGTAGACTACTGACTACCTTTTGAGACCATGTGATGAATTGCGTTTTGATTGCAATTTCGAATGAAATCAATAAAGAAATGAGAAAGAATTTTCGTGTGAAGTGTTGATATAGATGATAAATTCTTTTGTATTTAAGTTTGAATTATTTTTTGCATATGTTATTGCTAAATTATGGAATTAGTTCATTCATAGATCATGGTGGGTTATTTCATGAAATGACTAGGCATTCTCTTAAATAATTGACGCATCTCAATCATTGTACTTTGATGAAATTAAACATTTATTGGTGATGCTAGTAGAAATTAATTTCAGCTTGTTAGCGCCCAATTTGTATTAAAACATAGATGTTTGTAAATTTCCTTTAAAATACGTCTAAAAAAACAAAAATTACTATAACTGCGATGCAAAGTTTTTAAATTAAAGAAAAAAAAGCGCGTTAAAAAACTTTTTAAGAAAAATTACCGTGAAATGATAAGAAATCATTTCCAATAATTTTTTGTAGACAAATATTAAAAAAAACTTTTAAATATAGTACAGCAGTAGCAAAAAACAAAAATTATCGTCGATACTAAAATGTATCAAAGCTAAAAAAAATCAAATTCGCAATACTTTGACATCAAAATCTGATTAATGTATGATATATGCTGGTCAGTTGCGGATTTCCAACTTTTGGCAATTGTAAGCCACATGCAAGTTGATTAAAAAATGTTAATTGCTTAATTACCAAATAAATAAATTTGTAAATATTACAAATTCTATTAAATATAATATATTAAGGAAATATTAGTATTTCCTCTAATGTAGTTAGTCAATTTTCCATTTGTTTCATTGTGGTTGCTTATTTATTACAATATTTATAAATAATTAGTGTCTGCTTAAATAATATTGTACATACACAGGTCTGTCGCACAATTATGAATCATAATAAGTAATTAAAAAAGCATATGTATTTTTACAATGTCGCTGAAAGAAGGTAATTATTATAAAATTAATCAATAGTATGTTGATTTAGTTTAAAATATGCTCAAATGTAAAAATTAATTGACTAATTTAATTTGCATTGCATAGGATTGCAAAATATCTCAATCCTCAACTGATGGTAATTGAATTTTATTTAAGAGTCTGGGGAAATATATTGACTTCTTAGATAAAACGAAAAAGAAACTAGTGGAATGCGTTCAGCTTAGACATGAAAGTGAGGTAGAGCTGTCCTATAAATACAACGCTGGACGGTAAGAGGTTAATAGTGATAATAATATGACTAATATATTTTGAATTGTTTTATAAAAATGTTTTTGAAAGTTTGCGATCTTATAATTTTTTTAATAATTAATTGCAAAAATATATTTTTTGGAAGATCCAGCTCGTGTCATATAATTATAAAAAAACATTTTTTTTTCTTTTTGAAAAGTTGTGCATTTTTCAAATTAACTTCTGAAATAATTTTCGCTCAATTTATTTCTAATGATATTTATTTATTAGCACTAAATTTAAAACATTTTTTCAAGCAGAAAAAGATTCCAGTGATAGACGTTTATGCATATTTAATGGCATTTAATTTTCTTTCCTTTTTCCTGGAAAACCTGATTCATGATAAAATTAAAATTTACTTGACTCGTTTTTTTTCTCTCTATTTATATGCAACTTATCGAGAGCAAATAATTATTCTAATGTTTATTATCAATGCATTTTTATCACATTCATTAATATTTAAATATTTCCAATACTGGAATATTGCTAATCAAGAAATAGGCTATAAATACTTCTAAAAAAGTTTTCTGTATACTCAGATGGAGATTCTAAAATTACTGATGCAATGACTTCGTTAAAATGTTGAAAGATTACCAGCGATCATATCTTCAAGAATGAAGCTAAAAATTTACTTTCTCTCATTTCTACTCCAAACCTTTCGCAACTATTCATTTCTTCTAGATACAGCTTTCAGGAAGTTAGAACAAATTTTATTTGTCATCAAGTTGTCCTATCATAACCACTGAACGTTCACCTACCATGCTTAGCCAAGAATTCGAACAACAGAAGGCGATTAGGCGATACAATATGGAGTATCACTTCAAAATCAAGATTCTTCTCCAGAATCTTCAACTATGAGTGTAAGATTGTGTTCACTTCGAATCTTGGCACTCCCTAGAGAGAAGTATTTGGTAGAACGTGACACTCGTCATTATCCTTTCTTTTGCTCTCGTTTACCCTGCAGGCAGATCAGGGTCATCGTCACCTCTTCGCTTGGCTGCTCGTTCTTTGCTGTTGGCCACCATGAATACCCAAGGGCAGCTTATTGCTGTTTCTTTGGGGGGTTCTGACGCTAGTCTGTCCATTTCAATCTCACAGACTAGAAATCAATTCCTTGCAGATGCTTTTATGGATTATGAGCAAACGTGCTTTTTCTTCGGATTTTCTTTTTTTCAAAGTGCCGTTCAACCCTTTCTTGAGATGAGTCTGCTTTGTCACTTGTTGAATCACTTTTTTTTTTTTTTTACATTTTGAAACGATGTTACTTCCAGGTGGCGAAGCATACTTAAAAAATCCCACAATCAGCTGTTATTGTAAAATAAATGATTTTTAAATTGTCAAGATTTTACATTGAAATGGATTTCTCATATATACTTTTCTAAACTTTCAATGTCACGTTCAACTCTTTTTTGAGATAAGATTTGAATCCGTTTCATCAGTCTTTTAATACTTCAAAACGACAATACTTCCAGATGATAGGAAATACTCAAAAAGGTCCACTATAAACTTTTACAATAAAATCATTTTAATCAATTTTATTTACAAAGCTTTTATCTTTATACAGTTGGAACGATTTCTCTAGTAATATTCAAAGTAACTGAAAAAAATTGGTAAATTTCTGTGGTAAATTCGTTTTATTATAAAAGTTAAAGATTGTATAGAACTGACAAAGACTGGAGATCTATTCCTTGCGGATGCTTTTCAAATGGCGAGAAAAAGTACTTTTTTTTTTCCATTCTTTTAAAACTGTGTTCAACCCTTTCTTGAGATGAGTATTGCATTCATTTCTTCTCTTGTAGCATTACTTCCAAGATTTTGAGATAATGTTATTTTCATATTGAGGGAATACTCAAGAGGTTTCAGAAATAACTTTTACTGCAACATAGTTTATTGTTATCTTACCAGGGTTTCTCTATGCATATTTAGATCTATTTCTCTTGTAATATTTAAAATAAGAAAGCTACAAAAATAAATTAATTAAAGTAATTAAATAACAATATGGATTTTTAAGGATTAGAGATCACTTTCTTTCAAAATTTTAAGCGAAAAAAATCTTTTTTTTTTTTTTTTTTTTTTTTTTTTTTTTTTTTTTTTTTTTTTTTATAAAAACAGATTGGATAGTAAGTACGTTTTGTTGAAAATAAAAACTACCACATCGCAAATAACTCTAATAAGTAGAAATATATTCCTTGCTAATGTTGTTCTCGTTTCATAGAAAATGTGACTTTCTATGAAACGTATCGTTCAACATATTCATGAGATAAATTCATATTCATCATTTTCGTTCAGTTGTTGATCTTTCCTTCTGAAACTTCTTTGCCATTTCTCATTGTATGAAAGAATGTAATGTAAAAAAAGTAATGATTTTGGACTAACCAAACTTATGTTTTCACATAGTTGAGTTTGCATAGCATGTGACGCTTTAAACAATTAATAAAGATTAAGGGCTTAAATAATTTAAATGATAAGCACGTTTTGTAAAACCATTAAAGGATCGCACCGGATTCTCATTCATTAGAAATATAGTCCTCTTTGATGCTTTTCTGGATTATTAACAAAAGTATTTTTTTTTTTCTTTTTGCATTCATTTTTTAACATCGATCGATCTTTTCTTCAGATAAATTTCTCCTCGGCTTTCTGTAACACCGCTTTCGATACTTTTGAACTAAATTACCTACAAATATTGTAAAAAGCCAAGAAAAAATTGCACTTCATTTAATAAAAATTTATAATTCATAATCGACCAACCTTTTTAAAATTTTATAATTCATAATCAACCAAACTTTTTAAAAATTTATAATTCATAATCAACGAAACCAATTTTTTTTTTTTTTTTTTGCGTAATTGAGTCTTTGTAATATTTAACACTAAACCTACCGGCATTTCACCGATACATTGGAATTGCCATTGGAAGCGGTCATTTGACCGGCTCGTGGTAGCTTTAGTGTTAAATCAATAAATAAAAAAGAAGTATTCGAATAAACTCTTTCTTAAGACGAGTCCAAAGCTCTAGTTCCAATTTTGTGACGATTAGAATGATTTCTCTTTGTATACTTTGCAGACTAGAAAATTAGGATGTCACTTACGGCAATAAACAATTAACAAACCAAGCCCCACTCGTATGAAATGGGGCTTTTCTTTCATTTTTTATTGGCTATTAGCTGCCTTTGACGATAAGCTGCTCACCGGAATTAGTGCCTGCTAAAATTTTCAAATAAATATTTTAAGAAGCTTGCTCTTGATGATTTCTTCAACAAAGTATTTATAAACTGCAAATTTTATAGACATGCGCTATTTAAAGCCTTACATCATTATGCGATGCATCTACTAATTTTCTGTTATCTCGTTTAAAATTTGAAAGCAGAAACTTCAACTAATACAAAGTAATTTCTTGGTGAAGTTAAACATTTTCAATGCCGGTATTAATGGTTGCTGAAATTTAAAATTAAATGTTTTGTGTAACCTGGTCTTAATGACTTCTTAAGCAAGATATCTTTTAATTTCAAACTGTGATAGAGACTATGATTAATACGTAGAAGTCTTATATCTTCCTGTACTTTTCACTATGCACTTTTTTATTTTTTGGCATCTCCCCTAAAATTTGTGAAAAAATAGGTACGCTTTAATAATGAAACCTAATTTCTAACCTAAAACAGGTAAAATTAGGCATTTTTTTCTTCATGTTAACCGTATTTTAAATATGAATTTAAATCTTTTACAATTTCTTCTGAGAATAAATTATATACATGACCTGGTGTCCTGAAATCTGCTTTGCCAAATAATGATTTGTGTTAAAAATAGGATAGTAATTCAAAGTGCAAAACAAAAACGAAAAAAATATCGGTAACTTTAATAGTGACTTTTATCAACAACTTTGATCTTCTGCAAGAATTCTCACGGTTTTTTCCCCTTTTTTTGTATTATCGTTTCTGATAAGTTTAATATCTGTTCAGAATTCTTTTAATTCTTGATGAGAAACATGCTTAAAATATTTTTTTAAATATATTAAGTATAGAAAATATTTATACAGTAAAAAAATTGGCATCATTTAAAAGATAATTTTTTGAATTTTAAAATGATGTAAATATTAGTTTTATACGGTAATATTTTAGGCAGTTATCGCGGATAAAATGACTAAATTTTTTTAAAAATTTCTAATTTAAATATCTAAAAGTAGCTTTGAAGTGTACATTACCATTCTTCTATGTGTGTCAACTTTGATAGCTCTAGATCTAACGATCTAACATGTTCAGCACCATACAGGTTAAAAATAGAAAAATTATTCGGCAAAAAATTGGTAAAATTGAAAAGATAATCTCTTGGACTTTAATATGATGCAAAAATCATTTTTGTGGTACAATATTTTCTTAAATTGACGAGGAAAGTTCTACTAAGATATATGCGCCAAGTTTCGAAGTTCTAGATCAAGTAGTTTGGCCTTTCGAGCATTAACGCACATATTGGCCTAGACTCATTTATCTTTATTATCAGAAATACACAAGGTAAACTAAAAGATTTCTCAGAGATGTTGGAAAATTTTTAACGAACAATAAATACTGTTGAAATGTCTAGAAACCAGATTGCCACAAAAGATTCTTATTGGAATTTGTCGTTTTCCAGAAATATTTTCTAAGTCGTAACTAAATGTAACTTTTCGGTTTTTATTTTTTATTTTCTTACGTCACGTTCAACATTTTCCAAGGTTTTACTTCCGTTTTGTCGCATACTATATTTATACAAAATTACCTATCAGGTGTGCAAGGTCTCTCAGATTTCATAAATAACTTTAATCGCAATATTAATCACTTTGAACTTATCAAACTATTTTATTTCAAATTGTCCTATCTGCATCTCTTGTGATATTTCGGAGAAATAACAAATGGAAATACTCGAGTAATTCAGATGATAAGCACGTTTCAGTAAATCAGCCGAAGACCGCCGTGACTGTCAGTACAGAAGCAATATTGACTAGCTGATCGATTATGCTATTTAAAATATCATCCATCATATAGTTGATTATACTCTTTTATAGGCGTTATCAATTAAATGATTTGTCGCATAATTTATTTAGACCTGATACAGTATTCGAACATCAAGAATGAGATTCTTTCAACTGTGTATATATTTGCATACTTTATGAGCTTTAAAAGGCATACAAAATCATCCGAAACTGACTACATACACAAAGACCGCTTCAAAAAACATGAAAGCCTTTGACGAATTGTAAACAGCTGTGTGATTTAAACGGTTTCACGGGTATTTCTCCTAGTATCAAATTTCTCCAGGCAAAGAAGAAAGTATAAACAACCTTTCCAAAAAAGAAATATGACCTCATAAAAAATAAACATGATAGGTAGGGAAAAAAAAGAGTGGTTAAAATTATAGATTCGGACGGAGCCAATCGTATACATATCTAGCAGAGGCAACATGAACTTTGTGGTGTATTGGCATCGCCTGATGGACTGGAAAATAACAAAAACCGGTACCATTATGAAAGGGGATGAAAAAACGAATGCCATTTTTTTATGTCGGCATATCATTTTACGTTTTTGTTTTCTGTTTCACTGGAGTCATTGAGATTCCCAGACAATTTCTTAGATATTTTTTATGAGCTGAATATCTACAAAAAAATGTTCAACTTAGCAAATGGAAAAGTTAATATTTAATCAGCTAGAATAATATGATTATTTATAGTATTTATGAACAATCATAAAAATTTTCTATTGTTTTGCAACATTTAGAATTTTCATCTACAAATGCCATAAAAAGTGTTATACATAGTATCTACTCTTAATGTGTCCCCAAAAATAATTTCTTAACCGTTATTGTTAAGTGTTTAATTGCATTGAAAAAAATATATTTTAAATGACATAAATAATATTTTTTTTTGTTATTTCATTGAGTACTTATATTTCTGAAATAATTACAAAATCGCTATTTATATCGAATTTCTTAATATCGAATCATTTTTTATACAGTACGCTGTTCTGTTAATCACAATTAACAAAATACACTTGACATATTAATATTTTAAACAAAAAAATTCCACTTTTCTGCGACTAAAAAAATTTTTTAAATCATTATTTTGGCCGATTTTATTGAATGCCCTAATTATTTTGGAAGACTTTATTGAATGATATTATTATTTTGAAGAATATTATTTCAATGACGCCTGCCTCAAGAAAGAGTATCCAGTTAACACGCTTCGTTTCCTCATTTGATAGGTTTGAAGTCATGAAATTTAAAGTTTCACAACTCGGTCAGTTTTGGTCACAGAATTCTGGAATATTTTCTGTTTAAAATATTAGTGTGTTAAAAATTCTCTATTAAATGTGACTAATAGGACAGGGGGTGTATATGAAAGTTTAGATTTCGTAATTTTTCAGAAGCACATTTATTGAAAGACACAGCAAAAAATATTATTCTTTACGTCATTTAAATTATTTTTTTTTCAATTAGAGCTATATGTCCATTTCTAGGGAATTAGAAATTGGCTGTTAACGGCGAGTATAGTGTTCACTCAAAATATTCCCTATTTATGAAGGATATTATTGTCATCAACCTCTCCAAAGGCATTAACTTTTATCCATAAAGATTTAATAGGCTTCAAGAGATTGTTCTTTCATACAAATTATCACAGTTTCTTTTAAACGCATACGATTGTTATCATAAAAATGCTCGTGTGAAGTTAGAATTCAATTGGTAATAGACTCAAAACCTTATTTACGATTTCTTTATGTCATATTTATTTTAAATGCATTTGAGGTTCTATAATATGTTCATAACAGTCCCCATTTTAAATTTTGGGACGATTCGATAGTTCAGTTTACTCCGAATTCTAAGCCAGTCTGTAGATAGATCCTTTTGGTTATTTAAAATGTATACCTCACTGGAATGTAACTAGATATAGGGATAAGAAGTTGCCAGAAATAGTAAGCGGGTTCTCGCTTCCTTGTAGGCAAAATAATGGAGGTGTTACTTTCTAAGCCCGTTATCGATGACGGACCTTACTTCAGTATGAGAAATAGTCTCACGAGCTGCTTGTAAGGAGGAGTAATTTGAATTGGCTACTCACCCCTATGTTATTTGTCACGGTGACTCGATCACGCAAGTCATTACGGGAGCTTTCGAACGATGATTGGGATAATTTTTATAACTATAATAAATGTTTAACAACTCAAGTACAAGGATGAGAAGGGACCATTAAAGTAAGTAATTTCCCAATTTCCCTGGAGATATGATATTTGTATATTGATGGTTAACGGCCACATCGTCAATGTGGAAACATAAATCCTTATGAGGGTTCTGTATATGAAACGTTCGTAATGTGATCTACTTTGTATCTAACCCATATTGATATCCAAAGCAGTCTAGTCAGTGAATTTTACTGTATATCGTCGAAATAAGTAGGAATACTTCTGGGAAATGTGATTATCTTAATAACATGGGGATTTTCTTGAATACCAGAATGAGAAGTTACCATGTAAGTAAGGAGGTTCCGGTTCTCCTTGGGTCACATCAAAAATGTTTTATCTAGTTAATGACTCCATCACTGATAACGAAACGCACTCATTCTTGAGAACGATTCGGCACATGAAATACTAACGGTGCTTTCTTTACATGACGCACAACACCCTAATTATCATCTGCTGGGCCCGCTTATTAACACACATTTCAAATGCAATATTCGATAATTCTTCACCTTAATTGGTACACAGAATAGATCATTCACCCACAGTTAACCTGAGATATAGATATGAGAAACTTCAAACATGGTGGTTGGTTCTTGCTTCCCTTGTAGGTACAATAATGGTGCCGAGCTGATACTTCTACTTAGGGGATCCACAGCGTACTCCATATGAAGATAGTGTGGATATAATAGTGGTTTAAGAACAAAAATTAATATCGCTATTGATTAGATTTTTCATAAAATTTTATTATATCATGATAGTATCATTTTGAGTTGTTCAATTTTTAAATATTCTGTTTTAATTTATCAGCGGAGAAATCAGCCAAGATAGATTAAATTTAATGAATAAAAAAGCTATTTAGAATTACCTGTTTTCCAGATAAGAGAATGGTAACGTATATGTAAATATAACGATGTACTCTGAGAACCAACCTTTAAAGCATCATTTTCTTTTCGCAAAATTTTTACTCCGAAATACATAATATTGTTTTTTTACAGGCAACAAATTTATTTTTATTTTCTCATGCTCGTAATCTAAAAAGTAATGCAATCATTAAAAAAACTGATATCAATATTTTCTAGAATCACCATCTCCATGAATCCTCAAAAGCTATTTTGTCTGTATGTACGTATGTATACGTAAAAGATATACACAAATAAATTTAACAAATAATCTTTACATCCAAACTGTAGATCCGCAGAGAAGAAATACCAAATCTGTCAACAGAAAATCTCTCCGTCCTTGCGTAATAAATCACGATGACCAAAAAAGAATACGAGCTAAATGAATGTTTTGCTTATGGGTTTAGCACAAAAATTATATATCAATGAATAAACTAAATGACCTTTATTTTACACATGGTTTTATCACTAGAATTGTAGATCTGCTTCAGATTTTGAGTTAAATTCGTGGAAAGGTTGGCTGTCTATGTTTCCTACATATGAACGATAAATCAGAAACGAAAAACGTTTGAAAAGTATGTTGTTGTATGTTTTTAGCACTATAATTGTAGCAAATTAATTATATGCTTTTGGCGCCATAATTGTATAACAGCATCAAATTTTGGATTAAGTTTATAAAAGGGAAGAAATGAAATTCCATGCATGATTCTCTTCGCTATAGAATAAAGTTGTATGCAAGGGATACCATATCATGGAAGCATTTGGGAAAGTTGAAGGGAGAACACTCCTGATTGCTCGCTTTGTTTAACAGTTTTTTTTAAAAAAATAAATTAAAGTAATATTTCAAACAGAATATATAATTAATTTCCTGAAAGCAGTCTCTTCAACTTCAAAACTCGCAATTTTAAAATTTAAATTAGTACTGTAAACTTTCATTAGAGCTTAAATATTTCTATTCCGTTTTCAAAAGTAGTAAATATATATTTTTTAATCTAGAAATGGAATGCACTCTCTTCTGATTATATCTGCTTCTGCTGTTAGCGATTTATCTTCGATATCAGACAGACGAGTACATTTACTGAGAGGGGGAAAGGTAGGATAAGTGGGCGAAAAATAAGAAATTACAGATTGATTATTAATACGATTGCGTCGAATATGCAACTCCTTTTTCCGTACTTTTCATTATCAATATTTTTTATCGTTTATTATGATTCAGTGAATCGCAGTCAGATCAAATGCTTCACGTCCTTCTCCTAACTTAGCAAAATAGACTTGTCTAATGCTTGCAATTCTGACGTCACAACCGTCAATTCTTTTAGAGTCGATCTATATTATTTTTGAAACAACAGAGCGCTCGGGAATGTTAAAGGCACTTCCACATCTTCCGATATTAAAAAATGCGTAATTTTTCTATGAGTTCATGAGGATTTACATAGGAAAGGAATCAACTGTTTATTAGATTGAGTAATAATTCACGAGCGAGAAATAAATTGCATTGTCCAAAGGTTTTTTATTATTGTTTGGTGAAAATGTAATAATGCTCAAAATAATCTATTTTTTATTTCATTGATTTTTGTATATTTTAAAATAATTTAAGTGGAGCTTGAAGTACACAAAATTGGGAATTTTTGAACCATTTTCTTTAGGCATTTAATTCAGATGTTAACACCATCGAAGCTACCAATGAAAACTGCGTGCTTATAGGGAAAAAGCATAATACCTCTATGCCTGTCTTTTGCCAGTATTTGGGTCAGAAAACACAAGGAAATAAAGAGCTATTGAACCAACTTCATCATCAAATAACCAGAAATTTTTTTCAAAATTTTGAAAATGTAAAATAAGTTTAAGAAATGTTTATGTATCATTACTCAGTCAATAAAAATGCAACTATAATTCCACTATAGTTCCTTTGATTGTTAATAAAAATGCAACTATAATTCCATTATAGTTCCATTGATTGCTAATAAAAATGCAACTATAATTCCAGAAAAAAACCCCATCTTATTCAGTTTTTAGTGATACCAACTCTCCATTCTGAAGTAGCACGCAATCTATTTTGGTAGAGACCTCGCTAAAGAATTCGAGTCCTGCTCAGATGAAGATGGCCATATCTGGGCCATCCAATACTTTTCAGAGTATTCACTCCAAGCCAGAAGAAACATATTTGACTACTGGTGGCTTTATACCCCCGGGGGGGGAGGCACCTCGTAATTGAGGATGGAAAGCTTCCGGGATGATAGTTGGTTCTTTCCACTCCTGTGAGTACACGAAAAGGTGGGGTCTGGCTCCTCCCATGAATGACGGAACGTATTTCCTTAGGGAAGGGTTCCACCGTGGCCAGTGATGGTCCTTAGGACTCAACCACCGTTCCCGCCAGTGTTGCTGTCGAGGCGGTCAGTTCATTCAGGTTTATCCGTGTGATTTCGAGCGAGTCGGAGAGTCAGTCTATGACTTACTAGTGGATTTAACTTGCACTGGGCCCCGAAAGCGAAAAATGTAGAGTGGAGCCGGGTCGCAATCCGTTTTTGAACGCAAATCTCCATCGAACTAAACTAAATGCTATCTCTATATATTCACCAGTTACATAATGGTATTGTAAACTAATGTAAGGTATTGCACGATATTTGCAAAATTCTATAATTTTATACAATACTGCGCAATATTATATAGGTTGTTCGTTCTAATCGTGTCACAGTAGTTAGTTCAAAATTCACATTCCTATACAATAAATAATTATTTTAAATAAATGTACCACTTTTGAAAATTTCATTAAAGTATCTTCACTAACGTAGAAGTTAGAATTAAAACATCTTGTGTCAGTTGAATTGAGACATCCTATGTTTATGACTAAAAAAATGGATTGCGACCTGGACTTCCTATGTGAATATTATTCATTATTCGTATCCATCTACTTTACTTCCCCTCCAAGTTTGTACCATGAGTTTGGAATCACCCTGTATAGTTCGTATACGAAAAAGTAAAAATAATGTTTTTAAATAATCCCCTGATACAATTAGTCATTTTTTGTAAAATACTCTTGACACACTAATATTTCAAACAAACTGCTCTTCTTCGACCAAACCTAACCGAGTTATGATGTTTTGAACATCGTTGTTTTAAATAATTTTTGACTATTTCAGTGGCTACCTCAAGAAAAATCCACCAATTAATTTATGAAATTTCCTTGGTGGCTGTCAATTATTGTCTTAAATTTCGTAGCTCCATAATTCGGTCTGTTTTGGTCATTGAATAATGAAACTTTTTTTTACTTAAGTTCAAAGTATGCCAAAAATATTTTGTTAAACCTGATTAATAAAGTCGAGAGACTCAATAAAAATTTGAAAATTAGGAATATGATATTGATTGAAACAACTTCGAATATAATTCTTCAAATTGTTTAAAGTATTGTTCCAATTATATGTCTATCCGTCATGGCTTAGAATATAGCTATTGTGTAATTATTAGAGTTCACATTCTGTACATATTGAGCAATATATTGTGCTATCTGGGTTGTTTAATATATTTTTATTCATTATCTGGCTTGTTTATGGCAAAACAGTATGAACTCTTAAACAGAGATGATAATTCCATTATTTTATATCAAAATAAAGCAAGGAAGTGCCTGCCATCAGCTTCGTACTTAGCCAGTTTTGATTTAGTTAACTATAAAAAACAAATTTAATCGCTTTAGATTCTTAGATAAAGTCTTAAGGGTTGATAATAACATTTAATTATATGGCGAATGGTATGCTGATGAGATCCATAGATTCATCACTCATTTATTTTATCAGCTAAAATCTAGTATTGACAGTCTGCATCATTTATTATTTCATAATAACAGAAAATAGCTTGGATACTTATGTGATGTAGAAAACTTTCAACTTTATGTGAATTGACTTTTACCAACTTTATGTGCACATTCGGATAAAACATATGGTTATGGCATAGGAAAATACACTTTCAGCTTTCTGTAAATAGAGTTGGAAGGCATCCTCGGTGAGTTACCGAGGATGCCTTTCAACTCATGTGATTACACAGTAACATGAAAACGCATTCCGGGTATCACGTTATTCAATATTATTTTATTCTTTTACTCCAGCAAAATATTCAGAGGATTTTAAAATTAAAATAGCGCGACACATTTGGCATATATCTCCTGAACATAGACTTATTTTATTTGCTTACTCCGGTGTAAATCATACATACCACATATTACATCTTCAAGAAAATTGTGCGATGTATTTTAGAAAAGCAATGACGTACATTTCACTTACACTAAGATGACATGAATTAGCTCAAGTCCTGGCTCTTGCGCTATGAAACGCCATAAGCTAACTTAGACGTAAATCATGTACACAGCAGAATACGAAGTCTCAGATTAGATTTTTAAAAAAGTGCAACATGAATTTACTTTATTTGCTTACTTCGGCGTGGATCGTTCCATAAGTTGTACTATGGATTTAAAAATCATAATAGTACATAGCAATGGACTTGACACAAATGAGCATGAAATTCATCCAGTTGCAGATTTCGACGCGAATCATGAACAAGCAAAAGGCAATGCTTTGTATTATTTTTCTATGTACAAGATAAATTTATTTTATGAGCTTTCTTTTATAGAATATAGGCTAAAACAAGTTGCGCAATGGATTTTTAACATATAATTATATTTTTTTAAGTTCACAGCTGGAAAAATGTAATTTAATACAAACAGTTGGTTGCATTTGTGATAAAAAGTATGATTTCGAAAGTACAATGTGATAAAAGTCAAATACAAACAAATTAACAGCGTTCTTTTCGGAGAAACAATGTCAATAAATAACAAACTCTTCGTGACCGAATCGCATATGCGTCGAAATAAATAACGTACCCACAGCTGAAGTTAAAGTTTCTAGAGAAATTCAACAAACATCTATCATCTGAACAACTATAATATTACATTTTTTGTAATCTTCAACAGTTCCATTTTTTTATTAATATTTAAAGAAGACGTTTTTGATGAATAGTTTATACAGTTGCGGGCCAAAGAATTTTTTCAGAAGAAATTGTAATACACATCTCATTGAATAACAAGATTTAAGTCATTTCTTGTTTCTATTAAAATGTTATGAATCTGAGATTCACATTTGTATAACATTCCCATAAAAAAAATACAATAAAAACAAACTTCACATGAATAAAACAAAGCTATAATACACATTTAAGAGTTCCTGTTATGCAAAAAAGGTTTCTGGAATGGCAAAAGTATTTGTTCCGACAATAAATGCTACTTTATATTTATATTTTGTAATACTTACAATAGTTTAATAGATCCATTTTATAACTTATTCTTTTTATATTAATCATCCTTTTTATTTTGAGAAGCTAATTATATTGTTCAATAACTGATTCTGAATTCAATGAATCACAGCTAATACATTTTCATAACAGTTTATTATCTTGATATGACATGCATTCTTTTAAATTTCACTTAAAAAAAATTTCGCAACTTTTTTTCTCAAGATGATATAATTTAAATGATTATAGGCGAATTTCTATAAATATATTTCTATCTATTCTTTAGCGATTAATAGTTTGCATTCAATTAAAGACATAAACCAAAAAACTGCATTTTGGAAGGCCTGTTTTACCGATTGAAACGGAAATTAGACATAGAACTATTATTTTAGTTACAAGATGAAATATCCGATTTCATTTATTTAAATCATAGCGGTTTTGAACTGTCGCGTTTACATTCACACAAAAGTACAGATAGGTATTTGGTCATCCTCTTAATGTATTTGGTTCCAAATTTGATACGAGTCTATATTTTAGATGCTAAATCAGTTCCAAATTTTATCTGTATTGCTCTTCATGTGTTGTAGTCATAATGTTCACTTGTGCTCGGAGTGACAAATTTCTTCCAAATGGATTCCGTTAAAATTCGAAGGATGTCTGAAAATTTGTTGTAAAGACTATTTACCAAATTTTTTCTACCTCAAAGCGTTTTTGAATCATGTTCACAGATATAAGCAGACAGAGCAACAAACAGACATTATTCCAAAAATGGGCTTATCGAACTCAGGGAAATCTGAAGAGTTTCGTCAAAATCTCGAGCTTTAATTTTCGACAAGTACAATAGTCGTACAAGTACTCTTTGTATGCTTTAAATATGAAAAAGTAAAAACACAATTAGTTCAATAAGTTACTACCAGGGAGGTAATGACAGCAATATTCGGTATATGTATAGTGTATTTACATTAAGGATTTTAGGTTTATAAATAAGTTAAGACAGGTAACTGCGTACCGATTTTACAATATCACAAACCGATTCCGAAATGATTTTACTAACTGAAATATTTCTCTTTTAAACAACTGAAACAAAGCTTCTGGGAGATTTCTTCTTATTTCAAGATAAATTATCATACTTCTAAAGATGTTAAAAAAGGGAAACGCATAATTTTTATTACTATCTATTCTTTTCAGGGCTTTAAGATAATTTTGCTTTCATTTTTGATTTTTCCTTCCAAATTTAAAATGTCACAGAATACTTTCTAAGAACAAATTTGCCATACGATACGAATGGCAAATTTGAGTTAAAAATCATGTAAAACAACACAAAACACTCGGTAAAAATGTTTTTATTTCAAATTTTAAAATTCGAGCTTCGAGGTGTATTGAACTATCGTTACGAATACTTGTGTGACAAAGCTCATAGCTATAAATGAACAACACATAAAACTAAAACCCATAGACACATACTTCCTTTTATAAGTACAGATTACTTAAATTTAAGGAATACAACATTGGAAACAAATATATATATATATATATATATATATATATATATTATTTTCAAATAACACAGACAAATGAACATAAATCAAAAGAACAACGATCAATGGTATATTAATCAGGTTATTAGAATTTATTTCTTCCATATAAAAAGAATTTTGATTTTCACGACAAATTCTACAAACGCATGCGAAGAAACGTGAAAAATGGCATAATGGTATGATGCTGTTTCGTCGGGACAACCAAAATACTGCTGTTCTACCCAAAGTAAACTAAAGGCCAATGGTCCCAGGATAAGTATTTTGGGTAATTATTATTCTAATGTTAACATGTCTTTACCATGTAAATTTAAGACAACAAATTCATGTAGTAGGTCAGTTCATCACATTGCTCCGACAACTGCATTTAGTTTGTTCTATTCTTATATAATGGTAGATACATATTAATGGGTAGAATTAACCATAAAATAGGTTATTAATTTATGCAGTGTTTTTCTGTCTTTCTGCAAAGTTGATCTGTTCAGTGAATAAAATCTCTGATAAGTTTCATAAAGTTCTAAATAAGGTTTACAAGAAATGAAACAATATCCAGTAATTTATTTTAAGAGAATAGGATCCTAATCGAAGGGGTGGTGTACTTTAAGTCCAACATCCCCCTGTGAGAGTGAAGAGGACATGCCGGCGTCGTCCGGGTCAATTAACGGTTCAAAATTACCCAGGTGTAGCTTCAGAAAAGAATGCAAGTTTAACTAATCTAAAAATTCATTCTAAATTCTGTCAATGCGAATTATTAAACAGAAATTAATAAATAAAAATCTCAAAAGAATCAGATTCGTGGTATCCTGGTAAAAAATATCGACTTTGAGGCTGTAGTTTAGTTCACATTTTTTTAACTAAATTGTGAAGCAATGCGAAAACTGTTTCATGATGATTTTGGAGATAGAAATTCGATTCCACTTGACACAAAAATAAATTTTTTGCATCATTGTTAGCATTTTTGCGATGTTGTGGAGTGGAAATTTCGAACAGAGTGCTGGCTGAGGTGTAATCCATAATCTGATCACGATTCTATCATTAAAAGCATTAAGTCAATTTATCAATCGAATGAAAAGTATTGATTAATATCAAGTTTACTGAAGCTGTTAATGGCAACGATTTAATACTATATAAATTTCTTCAAACATTATCTTTTCCTCCTTGTTCTTTTGATTGTATAAAGCAAGTAAATAGGATACATTTTATGAATCTAAATGGCTCTAAATGACTTTCTGGTTAAATGGGAAATTATTGATCCTTTCAGTTCTTGGCAAAATCTCAGATATAATTTCGAGCTTCAAGAACCGAATCTAACTCGTTGGCATATAGAATTGAGACCTTTAGATCGAATATTTAAAATTCAAAATTTTTTGTGCCGTCTTCAATACGATAACACGCATGAACGTGAAGAAGTTATAGCTGAAAGACTGGGAATAGTTGTTTTTCTGAATCGTATCCAAGTGAGCGAAAATCGAATTTTAGATTACCCTTTCTCCATTGTGACAGGATTCTTATTCAACTGTCACGTGGAAATTGATGATTATGATGACAGTAATGTTAACATTTTAGAAATTCTGATACGAATTCATATAAAAAGGGGAATCGATGCAGCACGTGCTGTAAGAAATAATGAACAAGTAGCCTTGTTACACGGAAACGACATAGACATGCTCAGTCTAACTAACGCCCTACAGGACTCCCAAGTTCAAGCAATTTTCACCACTTTGAAAATGCTTTCCATAGATGATAACTATCGTTTGGTGCACCATTACATTCTACAGGTAAGGTGGACTAACCTGTTTAAATTCCATAATATTGATGAAAATTCCGATTCTGTACGCATCACTATTTCGTATAAAATTCTAAAAATTATTCTAAAATACATGTATACCAGTCAAGTAAGTACTAATGCAGTAATCTGGAGCGAATCATTGTATGCAACTGAATTATTCCAAGTCATATTCCTGTACGAAATATTTCACATGTATGGAGCTCTTTGTCAGAATTATAAGCGCATGTCTCTGCGTACCATGAACTATTCGGACAAAAGGAGAATATCTATTGTATTAAATTACGCTAGGGATATTCATCTGAAACAGCATTCGATTTCATTTCCCATATATGTTTATCCTTATGTCGAAGAACATCTTTCTTTTTATTCTCATACTTTTCTATTTACAGTTTATTTGAGAAATGAAAAACTAACTGGCCCTTGGCTTTCTTATTCTGTGCTGTCGCAGACTAATATTCCGTTTAAAGTTCACGTAAGTCTGGAAATACCTGGAAACGGAGGATTTACGAAATATATTCACTCTAGGGACTATGATATTCCTGGAAATGAGAGAATAGTATCTGGTCCAATACTTTTCCTAGGGTGTCCTGAAACTTTCTGCAGTGATTTTCCATGTCTTCAAGATAATGAAATTCGTAAAAAACTGCTATTTGGCTTGAATTTTCGCTATAGAATAGCAGGCATTAGTATTTGGTACCCATCTATTCCTGAAGAAGTTGCAAGAAATCCCACACAAGTTTTCTCGCAGCATATGATGGACATCCTAAGAAAGAAATTTAAGACAGATTTGACTGTCCGAATAAATTCCAGAAACAATGGTTGTACAGTGCATTTCCATCCTATTCATAAAGCGATTTTTGCAACCCGTATACCAAGATGGTGGGCTACCGTCGTGCCCCGTTTGAATGCGGATGCGAACCTACCCGATTCAGTGCAACTTCCTTTAAGTAATGAGAGTTTTACTCTTGTCTCTTTCTACATGTACACGGGAAAAATGTTTCATGTCCCTGTTGCATTGCGTAATGAAATTCTAAACTTCGCATGGCGCGGTGGTTTTCTGCGTTTAGGTTTGCTCGTTGATTCCATGGATTAACCATGAATTGAATGAATGCCATTGATTTTTGACCTTTTAAAAAAGGATTAATTGTATTTCAATTAATAATTGTATGTTATTTTGTTGATTATGAAAGTGATTCCTTGTTTTCACTTAACTTTATAAAAAAATGCTTTCCTTGCATTTTGATTCACATTCTTTTAAAGCTTTAAATAAAGTTCAATATTTATTGCATAATGTTACTTGCAGTTAATATGGATTTCATTTGTCATTATTGAGCATTATTTTCTGTTGTACTGAAAATATTTATTTTTAATCTTTTACTGACACTTTGTTGATATTATTTTCATTTAAAGCAGTGGATTTTTGAATTGCTAAAAATATGCACGCCTTTCATAGACCGTTTGTATTTTTTTCTAACATTAAATATTTAATTATATTTCTATTCCTTTAAAATTTATTATATATAATACAAATATGCTTTAAAGCTAGAAAATTGTTTTTCACAAGATTCCAATATGAATATATTTTACGTATTAATATTTTTCGACGGAAAAAATAAGCTGAAAGTCCTAAACAAAGGACAGAATAAAAGACAGCAGAAATCATACTATAAATTGCAAAAATATTTCTCTTTACTTCTAGCCTTTCGTTTTTAGTATTTCATAAAATGTTTTCACGTTTCTATCAAATAATATTTTTAATTGAAAACTAAAACTGCTCCCTTAATGTGCAAAACAAATACACAATAATTAAGTTAATTAATATCAACAAATGAGCAAGTGATTTTCTTCGAAAAATTTGGCCCATGCTGCTCTTGCGCAAATGAAACGTATTCAACCAACCAACCGAGCGAAAATCAAACAGTAAAGAGGAGATTGAATCGAAAATAACAAGTTCAGGAATTAACACTAGATTGCCCAAAGAAGTCATTTTGACTTCTTTTTAATTTGAATTGCAAAAAAATTATAATGAAACAATTTCTTAGGATTTTGAGATTGTTTATACGTGATATAAATGCATTTATTAATGTTTGTATTTACATCATCCCTCTTTATTTCCGATATATATGTGCTATATCTATATTGTCCAAACGCAGACATTTTGACTCCATGGTAAATTTAAAATAATTAACTTTTATTACTAAATTCAGTAAATGTCTTATGACCAATCCGGCCCTGTATTGGAATTAAATGCCTCATTTTTTTGATTCCCGTTACACGATAACATGTTGGTGCATGATAAATCCTCGATCTGAATGGGCACTAGATAAGTTGCAGCTGCTTAGTACGCTAAAAGTAGTACTTATTATTCTAGGTTGGGTGCAAGTTTACGCATTATATGCCTAATAAACCCAATAAATTTAGCATCAAATTCTGGCTTGCATCAGATGTCAACAGCAAATATGTCTTAAATGGTTTTCCTTATTTGCGGAAAGAACAACGACCACCGTCAACGCTTCCGAGTGAATGCGTTGTTCTGAAACTTGTCCAGCCAAATACAGAAGAAATAGAACGACCGATAACATTTTTTCATTAGCATGTGGCTAATTTTTTTTCGAATAATCAGTCTCCCCATGTCTTGAATAGTATGTTCAACAATTTTGGACCCTTTACACTGAGTAATTCGTTGTATAGAGAGCTCAGAGTAGGAGTTTTTAATTTTGATCACCTTGTATAAAAGCAAACCAAATAAAGGAGTGATTGTTCTAAATTCAAAGCATAAATTTGTGAAAATTGATAAAAGTAATAAACACTTACTCTTGAATCTATTAAATTTAAAAATAGCACAAAATTTGGAGTTAATATGGCCGAACAAATGGCAAGAAAATATACAGTAAATGCTAGTTCTCGTAAATGGCTCTTACAAATATTTTTCGATGTTTTTGATTTGGCTGCTATAAATGTTTGGATCCTTTACAAACAAAAAACGACAGGAATAAAAATACAACCAAAATAGTTCTTGTTTCAAATAGCAGAATCGTTTTCCTTTTTCCATATATATAAATGCAAGACATAAAATTTCAAAAGACCTTTCCTGAGGACCCACAAAGGTCAGCTCAACAGCGTCAAATGCAAACCATCCTAAGAAATGCAGAATTGTGACGTACGATTTTGCCACAATAACAAAACAAATAATATTTGTGGAAAACGTTAACAGTACGCTTGTGAAAAATGTAGCAAGGAAAAAATTACTTTAATTTGCGAAAAATGGACGAAAAATAATGAATATATACTTTTTTTCTTGTCTTCCAAGTATAGTCAATTTTCTTTATTATTTAATATTTACTAACAACAAATTATATAACTTTAAATAATATAAAAGGATATTAAAAATTAATTTTAAATCAATTATTTTACACATTAGTTATTCTTTAACAAATCGGAAATTTTGACTGTCTTTGGACAATATAGGTATATGCTAAATTTCAGTCTTTCTAGTGTTAAATACAGTATCGCATAAGCAAGAGTGCTTTCCTTTATACCTTCTGGTACACTTCCACAATATAAGGCATTTTCTAATTAACTTCGTGGTATATTGAGGAGAATCGAAAATGTATTTTAAGATTTCTCATTGATTGATTGTATCCAAAATTTTATACAAAATTTGAAATTGTGATGCCAAGACAACATACTTAGTTTTTTTGTGTCATTATTGTATTCATAGGAATAGGCTTGCGTGAGATCTGTTCCACAATTTGAAAAACGTTTGTAGTTTTGATGTAAAAATTTGCAAATTCATCAATTTAGCTAGATAGTAGGATTTTGAAGTTATGGCTTTCACATATGCATATATAAATAGATCAACATGAAAACAGCCAGTTTAAGGATTAGATTTAAAAGCTGATACGAATCTAAATTTCTGGATACAACATTATAGGCAAGATATCGGTTTTCTATCTAGTGGCATTTTGAATCATTGTATTGATATGCACACGAATGGGTAGATGTAAATTTGAAAAAAAAATTCTTACACTTTCTCGTATATAAATAGAAAGGATTATAACTTCAATCTTAACATTTTGACAACTCTTCTCGTTTCAGACCTACCTGGATTCGAAAGGTACATTTTTGGAATTATCTGTCTGCCTGAGGACACGATAACTCAAAAGCGAGATGGATCAAGTTTAGAATGAAGTCTTTATACCAAATCCTTAGATTTCTATCGAATGTTGAAGGAAATTCAGTCTGACGAAGTTTGTTTGTCAGAATGCAGGTGAACAAGTTAAGTACAAAATGTAAAGAACTAGATGGATAAAACTTGTTATACAGTTTTAACATCTAAAGGTGTTTCGTATTAAATCTTGAATTACATCTGTTAATATATTAACCGCCACGCCGATATCGCCTTCCTTTCCGCTTGGCCCGTGGTCACTGCCGATGTTTTCAATGTTTAAATTCATCTTACACACAACATGTTTAAAGTTTTAATGAAATCCATTAAAATATTTTGATGAGAAAAATTTAGGCTCCTTTATTAATTGAATGTAATTTCTTTTTGTTTTATATCGTATTTTATATTGTCAATCACTGGCTACTGTCGAGGTCTATACGGAGAATTTAACATCAGTCATCAGTGACCGACTCGGCCCGAACGGAAAGTTCAGTGTCAGTCACCAATGAACTATGTGGCGCTAAATGCATTAAAAAATCTGCCGTCTGTCGATCTATACATTCGCATGCAAGTAAACGCAATAACTAAAGAACATATTGATTCGGATAAATGATAATTTGGCATGCGATCTTGTTATTAAAATTGCAGTTTTGTATCCAATTTTGATTTCATGCGATCGAAGAAAAAGCATAGTCAGCTTTCTTCACTATATTACGGAGCTCAAAACACTATTGTGCGAAACTCCGAAAACAAAAATCTTGTGGCAACACCACCTTTTTCTGTTATAAAAATTAGCACCAACATTTTCACGGCACTCCGCAGCGCCAGGCTCCTACAGCATTCTTGTTGTTGTTGTTGTTGTATGGAACCAGTGAATAAAACGTAGATAATTGCCAAAATTTAAAGGTTGAATTATTTTGGCAACCAAAGGACTTTCCCTGAGAGACTTAGTTGCGAAAATATCAAAATATCAGTAAGGTAGCGTGATCATCATTTAAGGATGATCAATTAGCATCCTTTTGTTTAATTCAGAAATGATGGAACTATGAAAACAATATTGCTTAGCTAAAGCAGGCGAATATAAAATCGGTGCTTGTAGTGATAACAGATGGGACGATCTATCAGTTGTACTGATTAAAACAGTGAAAAAAGGGTCTTTCATATCTAAATACATAAAACATACATTGGTTCTAATGATCAACATTTTGCTTGTTGCCATCAATTTCTATGTCCAGGCGATTCGTACAGATATTTTATTAGAACCTATCAAGAGGAGGACTCTGATTCATTGAAAAGTCAACAGACCTTTCTATAGAAGAATATGTTGATGTAAATTGAAGACATAAACTGTAAAAAATGACGGAAGGAACAATTTATCACGCACTGATGAAGTTGAAAGATAACGGCTTGCAGCATGAGAGCAATGACAATGAAGAGAAGCGAGAAGAAAAACCACCATCAACCCACGAAATTCTTCAAACTCCTCGACCTTTAAGAAGATCAGTCCACTATTGTGCTGAATCTTTTGCTGAACGTTATTCATATGTAAAGTTGGTTCAACGAATGCTTCATAACTTAGTAGTCGCGATAACTTTTTAAGAAACTATAAAACTATGTTCGAATATTTTTCAATCCAACATATTGCATCGATTTCGAATTTTTTAAAAATGAAAACGTGTGAGTAATGTTGTGTAGTCCGTTTTTTTTCTACTGTCCTTAACACTTATAGAGTTGTATTATTTTCAAAACAGTTTTGATGTATTGATCATTCTGATGTACGTAGTTATCATTTTGGCTTAGACCCAAAGTTATCATTACAAATGGCGTCCATTGTGGTCCCAATTATTTTGGAAAGTGTGATTTTATGCTTTCATTTGGTTGAAAAAGAAGGTTCAGAAAACCTTGAACATATATTGTAGCAAGCTTTATTTGTAACGTATTATGATGCTATTATTAAACATTGAATTTCTTTCTGCTGATGAATATTTGAGTTAACAATTTTTTGTAGAATTTTAAACATCAAAATCTTTTTTATAACAATTCCAAGTTTGGTAACTTTCAAACCAGTAGGATTTCATAGTGAAAATTTAATTATAAACTCCCTCTATATTGAATTTATTAGCTTTACAAAAAGTGAATAGTGTGGAGTTCTAAATTTTTAAGTAAGCTCAGATTTTTACTAAATGTAATAATTTAATTTTGTTTATTACGACTTAGTTCGAACATTTTTACCGATCGATTTCTGAACCTTATATATCTTGTAATGATGAATTATTTTCTTCACTTACAAAGATATTTTAATACTAATGATGCATTTTTTCACTTACAAAAATATTTTTAATGCCGATGCGCTAAAAAATAAAATCTCGGTTTTTTTTCCCCTGTGTGTGTGTGTGTGTGTGTGTGTGTGTGTGTGTGTGTGTGTGTGCGCTGATTTTCAAAAGATTTATTTTATATTTCTGGACGCTAAGGGGAAACTTCTCTGATGACCTTATATTCTGCCCTAATGAACCATTGTTCCATCTACTCGAAAAGTTTTTATCAGCACCCAATTGCAAATATGAAGATACCAATGAGTGTCCGGCCTAATGTGGCAAAAGAACAGACTGGATAAAAAAAAAAAGACCAGATAGGCCGGAGTTCTACGATCTCATTTCTTTGCCCGCCAATACCAGAAGACAAAGCTTTTATACCAAAACTCACTGTTATAATGCGTAATTTCTCACTTCTTATTGAGTACAAAGCCCTCTATTTATTTCAAACCAAGTAGAATGTGAATACAGTACGTACTGTGCAGGTATAATCAGGAACAGCGGCAATAATTAAGGTCCATTACACACTGATGAAGCAATGAACAACGAGCAGAACGCTGCTCTTTTCCTGTTGCAACTTGTGTTTTGAGCACGACACGTAGGAAGATCGTAACGTACGCCCGCTTCCAATGTGTTTGAAATGTTACCAATGCAACGCCTTGCCTTCCTCATTTAATTACGATAGAAGAAAACCAGGCCGAATAATCTTGAACCGAATACTCGGAAGTGTACTGCATTTTTAAAAAATATTAAGAAAAAATGTTGGCAAAAAAAATTAATTGTATGACAGCATTATGATAAAAACTCTGAAAAAGACTTTAAAAAGTATTTTGAAGCAGATAAGCGTATTATTTCATTTTAGGTTTTTATATACTACTATGTTATCAGTAGAAGGCCTAATTTAGTTATTTCATGAAATAACTGATCAGATTTGTTGAAGTGTGTGATAAATTAATAATTCCAATCTTTAACTAGTTAGAACATAAAATAACCAGTTATTCTACAAATTGTTTAACCCTCCAGCTGCGTATCCCACAATTTTCACGGATTGGCAATCAGTCCATTTTCTGTTGCATTCCACGTTTTCCTCAGTTTAGAGTGTTTATTTTTACGATTACAGATTTTTATTATAATATATTATTATCATGTAACATATAGTATCAGTTAACTTTCTTTGAAAAATATTTGAACTTATTTGCAAACATTGCATCTAAGTAGCGATTTTAAAGAATTACGCATCCAGAGGGTTAAAGATAGAACTTCAAATGTAGAATAAGCGATTTGACTTTATTATACAGCGTACAAGATTTTATTTATATCAAGACAAAAATTCATTTATATTTACAGGGATTATAAAAATAACATTTCGAATTGTGTAATAGAACATTAATTTTAAAACAAATACGTTTTTTGTTGTTGTTGGCGCTCTGCGTTTATATGAACCTTATTTTTTAAACACTGACTTTATGCAGCCTACTGCATTCACAATAAAAATCCTTGCATACATCGCATTATAGTAATTGATACTTTCAGAATAATTTATTTGACGAGTTATTTTATGAAATAACTAAGTATTCTATGGAGAAAAAAAACCGAATTTCATATTTTAACTGCAGCATATATAGATACTTCTGAAAGGCTATTGTGTCTTTACAGTGCTCTTTTCAAAGTTTAAATATCTTCCCTTTAGCTCACAGTTTAATTTAGCTTACAGAAAGAGATTCATTATTAAAAACAAATATACAAAAATATATAATAGGATAACAAATATATTAAATATATATATATATGTATTGATGATTTGATGATATATTAAATTATTTGTTTTTATATAAATATATAAAAACAAATATATATATTAAATGAATATTTACATTACAAAAGCATTAAAAGATTATATGCGCATATACTTTTACACACCAATAACACCAATTTTTACGAGTATGAAATGTAAGCATTTCCTAAGGGTAAAATCATTGTTTGTCAGGGAAGTCTAGACTAAATAAAATTGTTTTCATCATTGCTTTTTTTTATGAATTAAACAAACAGTATTTATACTAAATATCGAAAAGCAATTAAAATTCTCTATTGCTTCTTTTGCAGACATCTGCTTTTAATAGTGTATTTTGTTATTAGAAATGTCTGATTTATATTAAATTATTACTTCTACTATCATAATCATTATATTATTTGTATAGTTCAGCAATTATTATGAATTGTAATTGAAAACATTTTCTCCAGTGAAAAGTGATGTTACTTTATTAAAAACGTTTGAAGACTATCTTAACGAGTCTCACTCTTAACAAAATATTTATCTCAAATCGAGAGGTTTGTTTTTGTTAGCAAATTCCTTGTTAAGGTTTATCATTGCAATACTTAGCTCATTGAAAAAAGTTTTAGAAATAAACAGCAAAATTTGCTGTTATTTTCTCCTTAACACCTTTGAAAACTACTTTAATGAGCCTCATTCTCAACACGGTTAAGCCATGATTTGTACACAAAAGTCTCTTTTTTATACGCTGGGGTCATTATTCTCAAGTTCAAATTTGTATTTCTGTTTTGCTCTGTGTGAATTCAAACTTTTTCTATACTTGTGTACAATTCAAGTTAGATTATAAATTTCAATTTTTTTAGAAGTTCGCTTTATTATTCCGCTTTCAGGAAGAGAGAAGAAATGCAACAAAGAAAGATGCAATTAAAAAAGAAAAACGTGAGAATATTTAATTGTAACCATTTTCATTTACTCTTTTGTGAAGAAAGAAGGAACCTTTCTCTTCTGTGCTGAGAGCGGAAATAGAGAAGTAAGAAAAATGATTGATCATAGCTTAATTGAATTCTGAAACGCATTTACATGAAAAGCTGCCTAAAAGGCAATTCCGAAGTGCGTAATGCAGGGTTGCAAAATCAAATGAAAAAACGCAGGTGAAATATTTCCTCGGGTATTTCGATTTGCCTTTATGATATTTTATCAAAGTAATAAATTCAAATTCTTATGTTCGAGATTAATTTTAATTCTCTGAACATGTGTTATTACAACCAACGCAAAGATAGTGAGAAAAAATATCTGCAAGAAAAAACATCAAATCCTTTTATTCATCATATTTTATTCCACTTTGGAAGCATTAAAATAACAATTACAGCGCAATCTTTTTTTCGAAACTCACTGGAAAGGATGTCCTGGGCACAAAATATTCGCACGCATTACTTGATTAAGTTTTCTCTTACCTTTGTTGATTATTTCAATCAATGTGCTAATTATTGCACCATAAAAATATATTATTAAGCAATCTTTAAATAAAAAATGTATCATAAATGAAGAAATCCCCTTTTTTTTGCAAGTTTCACTTTAATAAAAGTATTTATGTTTTACAACTACTAGGCATAGCTTATTAAGTGTAAAGAACTCATGTCGGAGTTTCACGTTTATACATTTATTATTGTTTTTATAACTCTTAATCATTTATCTGAAAACGGTGCATTATCCAGGTAGGATTGGATTGGATACGATTAGAGATTGCAATATCGGACCAAAAGTTCAATACCGGTATTTTTTAGAGCTTAATACCTGGATACCGGTTTTAATATCGGTAGTAGAAATTTTAGAAATAGAAAGAAAACACAGGTGTTTCTTTATTTTATTTGCCAGTTTTATTAGAGAGTGTAAATATCACAAAAAATTATTTGTTAACTTATAAATTATAACAGTATATAAAGAATCACAAAAAAGTAAAGGAACATCTTATTTATTAAAATCACAAAAAAAAGTGTAAATATCACTATTCAGTCTGAGATACTATTACAGAATTTTGAAATGTGATCTTAAAAAACATAATGCATCAATTTTACTGTCATTAAGCCTGGAACGTAATTCTGCGCAAAAATTACCAGCTGTCGGAAACGCTCTTTCGGTATATAAGCTAGTTTGTGGTACTGTTAGCAATGCGCGATATACTTTTTCCAAATATTGCCTCTAAATCTCTCATTTTCAAATAAATCGATTTTCGTCGGATGGTTTTGGATATAGCTGATTTCTGTATTGTATTTTGGTTTGTTGAAATTTTTTTGTTTATCGCTCATTCTAATTTTTGTTCAAGAGACAATTCCTTTTCACTATCGACATTAGTGTCATCATAATCTTCGATAACTGTACCGAATTCTTCTAAATGTGGAGTAACGCTTGTGAGTAAAATATTTTAAAATAATTTACTATAAACTCGATCAGATTTGAATTGGTTTGTCTCTTTTCTTTTTTTCATGTTCATTTTTAAAATCATTATAATTATGTAAATACCGTAAGGCTTTACCAGGCTTTTCTATTTCGGTATGCTTTTCTTCTGTGCGAGTTTTCAATGTAATATATAATTCTTCAGATAGTGATGTGTGCTATTCTTTCAGTGACTGTAACATGAAATTTATTGTTGAATTAGCTGTTAATAAATTAGAATCTCTCCGACATAATGCCTCAACAGCCAATTTTATTGGAAGTAGAGCTGATACAGTTCTATATATTAAGTCGAATTCACTATCAGAAAAATTAATTTGCAGGTTTAAGTTGATTATTGCTTTTTGGATTGGATTTCTCAGTTTCAAAAATCGTTCCATCATTAAGTGTAAACTGTTTCAACGTGATTTAGAATCTAATATTAACATATATTCTGTTTTATTTTCAGTTAGTATATATTTTTGTAATATGGCATTTCTTGTAGGGGAACGTTTAAATATCTTAACAATTTTTCAAACTTTATAAATTATAGGAAGCAATAATTGATGGGTTAATATTTCATCCTCATTAGCAATATTTTCTTCAACAATTACATTGTCATTATCTTCATTGTCAATATCACTGTCACTCTCTTCAAAGTCGGAATCCGAAGTTTCTATATACGCAGTATTTGGATTCTACTGTTCTTTATTTTTTTGGTATAATACAAGTATTACTCCCAATTGATCACAATCACAATTGCTCCACATATCACAATTGCTGATTTGCACCAATCAACTTTCCAACTGTTGTTCCATCATGGGTACAATATCTTCTTTCAGGGATAATCCATGTTTCGCTAATTTAGATTTAAGCATTTCCACACATTTTTTGGCTGGCATACTTTCCGAGACATCTGTATGTCCTATATTCCAATTTTTTCTTCTGAATGAATATTTATATTTAAATAACGTCTATTTCTTACACTTGTCCATTCATCAAATGTAATACTAAATTTTTCACCATTTGCTATTAATTGTATTTGTTCGTGTTTCAAAGAATCGCGAACACCGTTACTGCAGTTTATAACAGTTCTTCTTATAGTGTTTATCAATGTTGGTAGATTTTTAAAACCTCTGAAGGGTAGTGATTTTCTTAATTCAGTAGAAGTGCAAAACACTTGAAATGGTAAACCACTAATGCTGTCATTTTAGTGCGGAGGGTTTTACAATCTGTTGTCAAATAGTATCGTATCACTTCTCTTGATTGTACGATGCAACTTTATATTCATAGTCTAATTAATTTCGCCCGTTAGGGAGATAAAAACAAAAACGTATACTATTTTGGTATATTGGCGATCCCTGAACATATAGTGGAGACAATTTTAAAAATTTCTAGAAAATACCGAACAAACGGTATTTAAACTTGTGAATACCGGTATTACAAAATTGTACAAATGGCCCAAAATACCGGTATTCGTTATCCCAGTATTGCAATCCCTAGATACGATAAACTGTAGTACTTATATCATTACCGTTTAAATTATGTTCTTATCAAATTTTAGGAATTGATTCGTTGTGAAAGAAAAGTAAATTTAAAACCGGTTTGATATCGTAATTATTTCAGACTTATGACGCAGAAGAAATTATAAAGGTTTTTAATATAAATTTTGACTGCTGTAGTGAATCAGAATTATGAACCAGATATATTTGAACCCCAAATGAAAGACATAAACGAAAGTAGACCAGTTTTCGTTCTTTTTAATCCAATAAAGAGCATTACTGGAATCATATCAATATCGCGTAGCAACTTTTTCCATCACTAAACTCTCTTTCACGGACTGACACAATCTTGCACCTATATTACATGCTAATAGCTCTAGTCTAGACACTGATAGAGATTTGAGAGGAGCGACCCTTGCTTTATCTTGTATTAATTGGCAATCGGTCGAATTGATACCTTCACTCCTCAAGAATACACATGCAGCATACGCCTTCTCGGAAGCATCACAAAAGACTTGCAATGTTTTATTGCTGTCTCTTTCATTTTTGTTTAGACATCTAAGAATTGAAATATGATTTAAAAATTTGAGTTGCTCTTTACACTTTGTAAATTTCTTGGCCATCCAAGATGGGAAATTGGTATCCCAAGATAATTTTAATTTCCGGTATTCTTATAGCATCAATGTTGTTGGATAGGTAAATCCAATAGGATTAAAAATCTTGTGAGCAGTCGATAAAATATTCTGTAATGGGATCAACATCTCTCAAATCAACAGATAAGGAATCAGTGTTAATTTCCCTTTTTAAGCCTAAAACGGGAACCTGTTTTGTTTCTGTTAGCTCAGATTCATTTTCTTCAAAGGATGTATGCTCCCACCATCGTAAGTTGAACTACTTTGCAGGACTAAGAACTTCTTGCGATTCGTGAATAAATGTCATTAATTCCTCTTCATTTTCAACACTATGGACACAATTATCCACTTAAAAAGCCTTCAAAAGTTTTTGGGCCTTTTCATTGTAATCAGGGGGAACATTATTCAAATGACATTCAAGAGTTGCTTCCAGTAAGAAAGGGCTAGAGGTTATTCCGAAAACTTGTCTTCGATGGTGAAAATTTTTTGACTTTTCTTTCTGACCACCCTGCCACCATAAAAACTTCAAATAAGATCTATCATCTTCATGGAGTTCTATCTGTAAAAATGCCTTTTCGATATCGGCTGTAACTCTATGTTTTCCTATTCTAAACTTGTTTAAAATAGAGGGAACAAATTCAACCAAATTGGGCCCCTTTTCTTAGTAATCATTTATTGATGGTGAATTTTTGTCTCGTTCAGATCCATCGAAGATGTTATTGATCTTCGTTGTAGAGTTTTCTTTGAAAACAGGGCGATGAGGTTAAGTATTGCTCAGATTCTGAAGTATCTACCTCCTCAATAATACCTTAATCCAACCACTTTTTAAAAATGTTTCATATTCCTCTATTTTTCCTTATTTCTTTAGAGATTTGGCGGAATTTTCAAATTTTTTAAAAAAAATATATTTGCAATTTGTTAAGGGGGGGGGGGGGGATATCCTTCCACCCAAGGAAATCGTTCTTGGTACCTCCCTTTTTGATTTCTGGTTAGAGTTCGAAAAAATGCTCCTTTGCTGATTGCTCCAATTCTTCCCTAGTTTTCTTTTCACTTGGATTAGAGATTCCAAGTGTGTCTAATCGCTACAAATCTGAGATGATTGCATCATTAACGTGACGGGATAAAACAACAGACGTACTGGCATTCTTTTCTATTTCATTTGTCTTTCCCATCAGCGTCTAGCCTAATTTAGTTCCTACACAGACTACTCTTGAACTAAGATGATTTATCTCTCCTTGAGTAGTTTACCTGCGACGTTAGACCCAATTAACAAATGAATCTCTAATGGAGAAGACTGATACAATAATTGGTCATCATAAGCATGCATTACATCAGTTAAAAATATCCTATGAGATTTAAGTTCTCTCACATAGGGAGACAATTTTACTCTAGAAATATCGAAACAAAACTTTTCCTGATCTAACACCTCAATTAAAATGGTAACTATTATCTATATTACTTAAACGTATCAGATACTTTTTATGGTTTTCCTCTTTTTCATTATCTCTAAATAAAGAATGTAAAATAGATTCCTCACTGATGACTTCATAATTCATTCTTTCTGCAGTATATTTTGATATGTAGGAACTATGAGACCCTGTATCATAGAGACAACGAATTAATTTAGTTTCATTGTTCCCACGAATTTGAGCTACTAATATTTGTAAATAAATTTGACGTAAGGATGTTTTATTTGTTAAAGAGCTGTGTGTAACATTTTTTTTCTGAACTTTTTTTTAATTATTTTTATTACTCGCACATTCATCAATCGCATTACACATGATAGGTAAATGCTTCCTATTGCATTTAGAACAATTAATTGTTTGATTACAGAAACGAGCAATATGTCTGGATTTAGAATTTAAGCATCGAAAATAAATTCCGCTGTTTAAAAGAATTTCCTTCTTTTCGTATGTTAAACCCTCAGCAAGCCTACAATCTTGAGTCATACGTGGTTTATCGCAAAAAACCCATTCCTTAATTTTTGAATCAACCGGATACGAATTTTTTCTCGAATTATTTAATAAATCAAAACCAGATGGCATATTTGCTTTTTCACGAATATGATGATTCAGCGGTTTTTTGTATTATGTTTTTCTAAATCGAAAGAAAACCGCACAATAATTAATTTTTGTTCCGATTCGATTTCCTTTTTGTTTAAAAGATGAGTCAGCCTATCACTCCCTAAACTTTCTGCTGTAATTAATTCAGTTTGATTGCGTTCGTGAACTCTCAATAAATCGCATTTTATACAAGACTCTACAAGAGGATACAACAATATAGTTGAAAAGCTATCTTTTGCGACTCCTAATGATGTTAATGCTCTGAGCTACCCTACTAAAGTATCGTACAGTTTAACTAAATAATAGTTTTGACCTTGAGGATGCGCTTTATTTATAACAACCGAAAGTTCTCTAATGTAAACTTCGATCAGCAAATCATCTCTTCTGAAGCGCTGTTTGGAACGTTTGACAGCTTCCTCATAAATTTTTCCTGCTGGCGGGAAAGATTCTACTAATTGCCTGGCTGGCTAACACTTTTGTGTTGATTGCAACAAATATTGAAATTTTTCATCATTTACAGTATCTTCATGAATCTTTTTAAACTGCCCCCACCATTGGAGCCATTCTTTAATGTTTCCATTAAATTGTACTAATTCCAGCTCTGGAAGTCTAAATTTACGATTAGTATTATCGACAGCTTCTTTCATTACAGTAACATCTTGTTTAAGTTTTTCATTTTTGTTTTTAAAAATCTATCTTCATAAGTAGCTATTATTCCATGTTAAAATTTCCTTGCGTGCATGTTGCATCGCTTTGCAAAATAGCTAAAATCTTTGTATCTAAACCATTTAATTCTTTATATTTTTGTTCTAAAAGAACTATTTGTGCCGACAAGATATCTGTGTCCTCTACTTTCTTTTCTAAAATTTCACAAGCTTTATTTAATGCTCTCGTAAAATTACTCCTCGTAGGAGTTCTTAACTTTTTAATGCTTTCGGCATCCATTTTTAATAATTCCTCAATTCTAATTCTAAATACCTCGAAATTTATATCTATTTACGTAAACCCTACATACGAAATCCCGGCAGAGATGCCAGATTTTGGGATTTCTAGGCCCCAAATTCAAATATATCAGTTTCATCTGCGAACATCTTAATTCATAGAATTGAGTTAGGCAGTATTAGTAAAATATTCATTCGGTTCAAAGTGGAATTCCAGCAAAAAGCTCATAGGATCATTGTATGTTTCTGCTTTAATGTCAATCAAATATTTCAGAATAAGTTTATCATATTCCTCAATCATATCAGCGATGGCAGGAGCATTCTTAAGTGCTGTCAACCAAAACTCCTGAATGCCTTTAACAGGTTCATTTCCATCTCCTTTTTCACAAAATCATCATCTTCAACTTTTACTTTTTGCACAGCATATGCTTATTCAATTTCTTTTTCATTATCTGACTGGTAATCACATTCGTCTTCTGTTGGTACATTGGCACCAGCCATAATGGCAGTACGTTTTTCATACTGTGGGTTGAATTTCTTTTCATATTTTATTTCAAGATCATGCAGTTCTTTAAAGAAGTCAATCTCAATAAGAACATGTTCCAGTTGGAGTTTTTTCAAAGCTCTTACATTTTTCCTAACAGATTTTGGTAAACAATATAAAGGATTAGTTAACAAAGCTGCCATTCAGCATTATAAAGGATTAGTTAACAAAGCTGCCATTCAGCATTATAAAGGATTAGTTAACAAAGCTGCCATTCAGCATTTGCAGCAAGGGTTCTCTGTCCGATGGTTTGTTCAAGTGTTTGTGCACTTTCTATGTCAACTGTTTCCATATTTTCTTCAGCGATGGCTGGAGCATTCTTAAGTGCTGTCAGCCAGAACTCTCGAATGCCTTTAACAGATTCATTTCCATTTCCGTTTTCACCATAATCTTCAACTTTTACTTTTTGTACAGCATCTGCTAATTCAATTTCTTTCCATCATTTTACCCCCATCACTTTATTCTTTGAAATCTATGGCACAGCAAGAGTGTAGATATCATCGTATCAATAACATGGGACACCTTAAAGATGCTGCTCAGCCTAATGACGGATAAAAGGCCAAAAACCAAGAAAATATGGAAGCAGTTGACATAGAAAGTGCACAGACACTTGAACAAACCATCGAACAGAGAACCCTTGCTGCAAATGCTGAATGGCAGCTTTGTTAACTAATCCTTTATATTGTTTACCAAAATCTGTTAGGAAAAATGTAAGAGCTTTGAAAAAGCTCCAACTGGAACATGTTCTCATTGAGGTTGACTTCTTTAAAGAACTGCACGATCTTGAAATAAAATATGAAAAGAAATTCAACCCACTGTATGAAAAACCTACTGCCATTATGGCTGGTGCCTATCATTATCTGACTGGTGACTAATAGAAGATGAATATGATTACCAGTCAGATAATGAAAAAGAAATTAAATAAGCAGATGCTTTGGAAAAAGTAAGAGTAGAAGATGAAGATTCTGTGAAAAAGGTGATGGAAATGAACCTGTTAAAGGCATTCCAGAGTTCTGGCTGACAGAACTTAAGAATGCTCCTGCTATCGCTGATATGATTGAGGAATATGATAAACTTATTCTGAAATATTTGATTGACATTAAAGCAGAAACATACAATGATCCTATGAGCTTTTTGCTGGAATTCCTCTTTGAACTGAATGAATATTTTACTAATACTGCCCTAACTAAATTCTATGAATTAAGATGTTCGCCAGATGAAACTGATATATTTGAATTTGGGGTCTAGAAATCCCAAAATCTGGAATCTCTGCCGTGATTTACGTATGTAGAATTTACGCAAATAGATATAGAATTCAAGGTATTTAGAATTAGAATTGAGGAATTATTAAAAATGGATGTTGCAAGCATTAAAAAGTAAAGAACTCCTACGAGGTGTAATTTTACGAGAGCATTAAATAAAGCTTGTGAAATTTTGGAAATTTTACAACATATTTATGAACAGTGGACATTAGAGATAAGTAAAGGAAAAATTTATAATTTTTTGTTTTAAACAAAATAAGTTATGACAAAAGATATATTAAATACCTTTGGTTAGAAAAAAAATGGCCAAGCGCTAAAAGTGTGAAACATTCCCCTGCTTTTGTTGTATTCAATGTTTCTTTTATGTCTCATTTTATGTTTTTATTATTTTTATGTTAGCCGCTAGCAGAGGAAAAGTTCTTATTCTCGATAGCCTGTATTCTCAAAAAAACTTCTTTTTGAAGTTTAAAAGAGGAACCAAAAACTCCAGCACTTAAATCGTAAGAACAATCAATCTCGCAAAAACTTCTGCAGTGCTAAGTTTCTTTCGTTCTTTTTTTTTTCCATTTACAAATATAAAAAATAATTAATTAATCATATAGGAAATATTTATAATAAGAGGATACAAATAATCCCAAATATTGTGTTATTTATTTTCATTCCCGGGGGAAAATTTTTAGGTAAAAAAAAGCAAATAGTTATTTGGAAAAAGGAATAATTGCAAAGAATTTTCATTAAAGAAAAAAGTACCTAAAGAGGAAATTATAAATAATAATAACCATTGCTCTTATTCATGGTGTTTATCTATTCTTGTATCTAAAATAAGTTCTTTCCGTTAATTTTAAATCATAAGGAGCAGCAGAGAGCTAGAATACATGTCCCATCATGATGTAATGGTTCCAGGGCCGAAGCACCAATTCCGCAACAGAGTTACCTGCAGGTTTTAGAAGACGTTAAATTTCATATCGAAAATCAAACATCTTTCTATATGTGATATAGAATATCTATATCTTTCTTACTATGTGACACAGAAATATAGAGAAGAAGTATTGGCTCAAATGTATTCCTCGTCATCTGATCATGATCCAAATAACCGTTCCAAAATAACATCTTCAAAATGGAATGCTAATATAACAAAATGAAACAGATCCTTTATAATTCAATGCATCTCAAAGCTACTTTAATAGAATTTAGTTCATTTTCAGTATATATTACTAACGACCTCATTTAGCTATCCTTCATGCACTTCCTAGTCGACATTTGCGCGTTAGACTATCTTATCAATTGTAATTTCATGAACAAAAATTAAAGGAACATTTACAATATCATTCATCACCACGGCGATCAAACCAAATTAGAGTAATCAACAACACTGACTCTGTGGCAATCCGAGCACATAAACCTAGTTGCCCCGAAAAAAATCACTTGGCGAAATTGATAATACTGAGGGTGTTTTTAGATTTATGATTTTGGATTAATTCGAAACATTTGCTAGTTAAAACAAAGTATCGAACAGCTAATATTCTGTTTAATGACTGTAATCTGTATTGATAAGATTAAATTTTCTCTGAAAAGCAAGAATAAATTTGAATATTTTTATTGTAATGAAAGAAGTTATTATAAAATTATGATAATTTCAGTTTTAATCATATGACATGGATAACATTTGAATAATATCACCTTATTATATGATTAAAATAGGAAAAATTGAAACAGTTATCTCTTTAATAAAGGTTAAATGTGTTCAAAACTAATGGACTCGAACCAATAATCAGTGGGTGTCTATGATGTTGTCAAAATGTTCAACTATAATACAAACATGCATCATTTTTTGTTTTGTTATGGCGTCCTTGAATTCGGTTAAAGACAGCTTGAAAATTCCAATAACAAATGCCACGTATATATGCCAAACGAACAACGTTCTAGAGCAGGAATAAGCCATTTTAGGAATGGGTTAAAAAAAGAAGAAAAACTTTGATGAGGTAATATAACTTATTATAAAACTGAATGAGGGCGCACAAACATTTTTTAAATAATTCTTTAATATTGATGGAATGAATGAAGCTGTGATTGCGATTCAAAAAGCTATATTTCGCTCTATATAGGATGAATTTTCTGGGAAAGGAGGCAATTGATGAGTTCATTAAATCTGTATTCTCCTCATGATGCTTAAGACAAAACTGCTGTTTCATAGATGATTCTTAAAAAGTTAAATGTTAAATCCATGACCAATGAATGGCACACTCCGACCAAGAAGGGCATCAAGCAGAAAAAGGAAAGTGTATGGAAAGACATTCGGAGTTTATATACAGTGGCTCCCAAAAGTGTTCGTACACTAAAGAAATTTGCAGAAATTGTGTTCTATACTTCTTAATAAAGCATTTAATTAATTGGGTTTTTTTAATTAGCATCTTTAAATAGTTCTTAATAAAACTGAACAAATATTTTTATGAAAAATCAAGTAGTATTGTTCTAAAAAATAAATAAATAAAAAATGTCACAAAATTAGAACACAAAAGTCTTCGTACATCCAAACATTATTTATTTAAATTCATCATAAAAATATCTTTTGAGGCTTATTTTTCTTCTAATTGAAAAATACACTAAAATCGGTTGATTTCAGTATTTAATATCACAATTATTTATTCTATTTACTTTATTCTTAGATATGACGCGCATTCGTAAAGAAACGAGTTTAGACGTACGAAAATTAATTATATTTCATTTTAAAGCTGGAAAATCAATTAGAGGTATTGCATCTATAACTATTCTATCTCATTCAACGGTGCAAAGCATAATAAAACGTTACAGAGAGGGAAAAAGGATTGTAACTAAGCCTCGTAATGGTCGCCCTCAAATTCTGTCAGCTAGAAGTCAAAGAAATATTGTGAGTAATTTTCTAAAAAATCCACGTCTGAGTGCAATAAAGTTTACTTCACAATATAATGAATCAAATGGAACATCTATTTCCTGTGAAACTATTCGTAGAATTCTTCGGAATGCTGGTATACATGGCCGCTCTGCACGAAGAAAATTCTTTGTAAGTCAGAAGAATAGAATTGCTAGGCTTAAATTTGCCAAATCTATGATAAACCAGCCAGAGAGCTATTGGAATCGTGTCTTATTTGCAGATGAAAGTAAGTTTAACATCTTTGGGTCGGATGGGAGAATCATTGTATGGAGGAAAAAAAAAAACCGAAGAACTTAATCCCAAGAATTTAGTTGGAACAGTAAAACTTGGCGGTTGAGGTATCATGGTTTGGGGGTGTATGTCAGCGGCTGGAGTAGGCAATTTAATATTCATTGATGGTATAATGAATCATAGAGTTTATATAAATATTCTCAATAATAATGTAAAAGTGTCAGCACAAAAGTTGGGCATTTTAAACAACTTTGTGTATTACCAAGACAACGATCCTAAGCACACGGCCATGAATGTTCGTCTTTTTTGCCTCTATCATTGCCCTCAAACCCTTAAAACACCAGCTCAATCATCGGATTTAAACTCTATAGAACATATTTGGAAAGAATTAGAGGTGCAAATAAGAAGTCACGACATTAAATCGAAAATTCAACTGAAAGCAGTAATGAACGAAGAATGGAACAAGATCGGTGCAGAAGTAACCGACCGTTTAGTTAAATCTATGCCCAAACGTTTAAAAGCTGTTATAAAGAATAAAGGATATCCTACTAAATACTAAACATTTATAAAAATTTAGAAAATTTCATATTTAGTGATGTTTTTTTAAAGTGTATGATCACTTTTGTGTCCTATTTTGTGCAATTTCATTTATTGTCATTTTTAAAAAAATAATTTGCATCGTAATTAAAATTTATTCTTCACTGCTTTATTAAGAACTGTAAAAATATGCTATGAAAAAATTTTCATGTAAAAATAAGAATATATAAGGGTAAATAATGAGGTTTTTAATTGATTCTTGTTGGTGTACGAACACTTTTGGGAGCCACTGTAGCTTCAAAAGGAAGTTTTTCCGTAATTTAGCTGAGATAGCATTTATTTTAGGCGCTTGTAGACTTTGGAAATGCACACAATTCAGAAGTTAAAATTAACATTAAGTGGCGGTCAGATTGGCAGAGTGATTTAACGCGCCAGATTTTAACTCTAGTTTTGGACCTTGAGCATGGGTTTGAATCCCATTTCTCCCGAACGAATATGTATGGTCAAATGTCATTATACTCATAAACAATGTTTTTTTTTTCAGGACCGAAGATAGATCCTATGGGATCTGGTACTCTATAAACAGCTCCTATATGAATTCACGTGATTAATAAATATTTAAGAACACGAATACATTGAAATTATTATAATTATTATTATGTGTATATATATATATATATATATATATATATATATATATATATAATGCTATTTTGGTTGCAGCAGAAGGCAGGTTTGAAGACATAGACGTGACGCTGTATTTTTAATTTCATTTTATTCTCTCCTGGAAGACGGGCATGATTATTTACAAGAAGGCGCAGCGCGCCACAAAAGCAAAAGTAAGAAAAGAGACGAAACAAATGATCTCTAGTTTTATATAACATGGGATTTCCGGCCAACAGTCAATTGAATACATGTGTTGACCGTGAGATGGGCAACGGAAGTATCACTTTAACTCGATACGTAGAATTGTCTGCGCAGTAATTTTTACACAGCTTCAGTTGAATTATTAAGTGGAATGAGATCAGGAAACAAGAGAATATTTTACTATGGGTTAAATTAAGATAAAGCTTTGGAAATTAATTTCGTTTAAATTAAGAGTTTAAAATATCATTATATATATATATACTGCTCTCTGTATACATATACATATATATATGAGCATATAATTTTTTCTATGAAAAGCAGAAAGCAATTTTGAAGACATAGAAGAGACATTTGCATTTTTAAATTTGCTTTAATCCATCCCGGGAAGGCATAATTTATTTACATGAAGTCGCGGCGTTCAAAAGCAGAAGTGGGGAAGAGAAGAGAAATAAATTACCCCTCGTCTTATATAACATGAGATATTGATAGGGAAAAAATTTTTTACAGTACTAATATATTACTAAGATTCTAATAGGGATTTATGACGCATGTCAATCACAAGTAAGGGAAACACAGGGATCTTTTTAAAAAAATGTGCTTATTGGACAAATTTCTGTCCCGTCACGCGGAGCGTGTGAAAGTGCAAATGAAATCATTTTTACAAAGCTTCTCTTGAATTAATTAAGTACAGAAAGTGGAATTGCATCAGGAAATAAGAGAATGAAATTACTATGGGCTAAATTAAGAAAAGCTTTGGAAATTAATTTGGATTAAATTAATTTAAAATGTGATTACACACACACACATATATATATGTAGAGAGAGCGAGACCTATATGTATATATATCATTTCTAATATCTATAAAATTTTAATAAAATCTCTGATTTAACCTTTAGTGGCCCATAGTTAATCATTACTATCCTAAAGATGTCTCTCTTCCAAAAATTTTATCTTTTCTTTTTCTTAAATTCATGAATTATTTTTCTAAATATAGCTTCAGCCGTGGCTTTTATAAAGTTTTTCTATCTGCAATCCCAAAAGTTAAGCAAAGAAATTATTCTCCCTTCGACTTTCTTTTATATTTTTATAATACAATGCGTTTTATACTTAGTTCGGAAGTGTAATGAAGAGAACAGAGTATGAATTTTGATCCTCTCTTTGATTTCCACTGGCCGATTGGATCCGAAATTTGATTCTGATCTTTGTTGTAAAGACCCAATTTCCTTTAACTGTTTGATATGTTTTTTGAGATGCCGTGATCACATACACACAGACAAACTAACAGATTATCTATCTTTTCACCGATTCAATTCAAAATGACAAACTAATCTATAAATTTAATGTAAGGCACTGAAGAATTTGGAGAAAAAATGCACTGTAAATGTTTTCATGTCACTAATATTTCCTTGGTTTCGTGACCTGCAATTCCAGTAAGCCTAATTGAAATCAGTTACGCTATTGAAGATATTGTCTCTATAAAGCATTTCTTTTTTATCCCTATTTGATAAAGCTATGCCAAAGATATCGCAATTTATTGGAAAAATTATCTATTTCCAAAGCAGCAGATTTATCATTCGTGTATTCAGCTGTAAAATAAATTGACCAAACATTCTGAACTTTAACCCAGTGCTCTGGCTAGGAGAAGGAACCAAAGTTATTGAACAAAGTTCAATAAATATATAAATAAAAAATAAAGTTCTAAAACAATAAATTAGTTAATTATTTTTTTAAAAATTCAAAACTTAGCAGTTACATAAGTGGTAATCTAATCTATATTTAGTATAAATTGGGTACGAATATTCTTCAAAAATTAACTCTTTAAAAATTCTCTTAAATTAGTCCTTTTTAAAATTAACTATATGCTGTTATTTAATCCAATTTTTGACATTTCTGCAAACTGCTACCAAAACTCGGAAGTCGGGTTGTCAAGATTATAAAGAACATCTGATCACTTTATACGTTTATCAAAAGCTAGAAATGAGTGTCACTTTTTCATTGATCCTTTATTTAAAACTTCACCTTCACCTTTAACTATCAACTAATTCACCGGGAATATTGGTTGTGTTTAAATTATGTGACTACCTACGAAGAAAACCTTTAAAAAAATTCTTTAATGAACAATTTTAGAACATTTTTTGGCTCAATGTGATTCAAAACAAAGACTAATATCAATCAGTATACTGTGTTCAGTTGAGATTCAGTTAAGTGGAACAATTTAGGAAACAAATAGTGAAAACTGCAACAAAAAGAATTCGATTTCACATATTCAAATTAGTTTTTTCACGGCACACTTACATCTATGGCGATGATAACATATTAAATTTCCTCTGCATTACATGAGATTCAGAATTCTCTAACGGATGTATTTATAAGCATCAAATTGTAACACACATTAAAGACCTATTATTCTATTAGCCTTACACCAATTCTATTTTATGTGCACATGAACCATCTTAACCCTTTCTAAGAACATGGTAAGAATACTTCCTACTAAATTCAACAGTTTTTGTATGTAATTATGTAGATTATCCAAAGTTCTCATTAAATTTTCAATGAAACAAAATTCTATATGACTTATTTTCATATCTCATAAAAATAATAAAATTTTGTTTGTTAATTAACCAATTTAATTAACAAGTCAAATTAATTGTATCTAATAAGTTTTTTGAATCTCCTTTCCAAAAATATTTCAATACAACATTATTAGAAAAAATCGGCCTTTTAAAAGATTTATGGGGTCAAATCCCATGACATCACCGGGCCATTAAAAACATAACTGTCTATTCAATCTATCCTCTAATTCAATCTATCCATCTTTCGTGGTATTATTATTTCACTTTCTTATTCTTCAAACAAGATGGCCAGATAATAAACAGAATGCTTCTTCCTTAACTTTAACAAAGAAGAAGATTACACGATTAAATATTTGATGAAACGAAGAAAACTCTTACTAAAAATTACACTAAAATATATTTTTTTTTAATTTTAAAATTAAAAAACTTGCACAACTAAATTGGTGTCATTAAAAATACAATTTTTCAATTTTAAATAGATGTAAAAAAAATCAGTTTTGTGTAATTATATATTTGGAATTATGGGATAAAAACACCAAATTCTCGCTTAATTTTTAATTAGTTTAACTCTAATTAAAATTTCAAAAAATAGCTCAGAAGTGTGAATTTCCACCCTACTAAGGAAATTAATGTCAAATCTGATTGAAAGGTCTGGCCTGTAGAGTGACAAAGGACAGACACACATACACACGCACATTCTTCTTTATTATTAGTAGAAATTAAGTTTTTACTTAACTATTTTAAAATAAAGTCTAATTGCTCTTTAAAATGAGTCCTTTATTTGTGAGGAAAATAATAATAAATATATTTAAATGATATTAATCTATTTAATTCATATTCGGGTCAAATACGATATTTTTACTTCAAAATAGGAACAATTCGAGGTAGTTCTTTCTAATCCAGGGTGATCCAATAAGTAGACTTTAAACGTGAATCTCAATGAGAAATTCAGAAGAAATGTCAAAGCTTCTCTCAAAGGAAGGTAATAACGGTAGGAGAACAAATATGCCTTCAAGATGTTTTATAACAGCAATGTTCAATTCAAATAATTTTAGAAAAATAAGTATCCTTTGTTTTTAGAAACGGAGAATCGGCCTCTAGATAAAATTAATTCATTATGCAATTTCAAGAAGAAATAAATTCTTCTAGATGACAACTGTACTGTAAAAATTAAGGAATTCATATGTTTCGTCAACAACTGTGGACTCTTGAATAACTGGACATTCATTTTTGAGTAATTGGACAACTGAAAATGAAATTTATGTGAATAACTTTGTAAGAAAACAAAACTAGAATAATTAACAAAATACATTAATATTGATGAACTTATATATTATTTTTTCTACCTTATATAGACATAGAATTTATCTAACTCATTTTGAGTAATTGGACATTCATTTTTGAGTAATTGGACAACTGAAAGTAAAATTTATGTGAATAACTTTGTAAGAAGACAAAACTAGAATAATTAAGAAAATGCATTAATATTGATGCACTTATATATTATTTTTTCTACCTTATATAGGCATAGAATTTATCTAACTCCAAAAACTATCTTTCATGTAAAAATTATTTATACAGCCAGTTTTTATAGCAATGTGTGACTTTTAATTTATACGGAATAGGAATACTTAGATGTGTATTTCCAAAAAATATCCTCTTTAAATCAAATGATTTATACAATCGCATTTCGTCATAAATCATTGAAAAAAGGATATTTTTTTAAATAGATATTTATGTATGTGGCTTTTAGTGTGTATGGCATGGGAATATATAGATATCTATTTGCATAAATCAATGATTTCATCCTTCATAAATCAATGATTTATACAACCATATTTCGTAGTAATCTGCGGCTTCCAAAAAGAAAGAAAAAGTTGCTATCATTGTAGGACAAAGATGTCTACCGCACCTTATCCGGTCAGTAGCTTTTGAAGTTGCATTGCGGGAGATTGCTTTGGTTGAAAAAGAAATTACTCTAACATAGCACGGCCGCCTTATGGAGAAATAAATTCACTGTAAAAATATTAATAGGCGAATCCACATGTTTGGTTTACTACTAAGGTCTTCCAGGTCACTGGAAGTTTCGTCTGTTGAGTAATTGCTGTGCGGGAAGTACGTCTAGCAGTCCTTATCCGGTCAATCGCATTTGAATCTGCTTTACACAAACTTCCCCATTTAACAATCTACCTTAAGCCACACCACTTTTCATCCAACTTTTAATTAAGTTAGTAAAATGTGGCCTACAATGATACAGTCTGGTCTGAATCCGTTCCAATGCTGAAAGTAGTTTGCCCTTCACAGACTACTGACCAACTGACACATGCTAAGGATTCCTGTAGCGAACCTGGCAAACAAACTCGCTGTTGGAGAGAGGGCATTCCACTTGCAGTTACTTTCATTTTTTCTTTCTAGATTAAGGATAGAGCCATATTTTGGGTAAGGATATTAGAAAAGAAAGTAAGGAAGTGGCTTTCCAGATTGATCTATAAGTCAGAAGATGGGAGAAGACTGATGTAAAAATAAAAAGATTTTAAATTGATTTGAATCTGGGTGTACCACGATAGAGGAATGGGTAATGTTTACTTTTTTTTTCTTTTGTGATATTTAACTATTTTTCTGCTTTTCATTTTCTCTGTATTTTAATTCTATGTATTTCTTAAAAGAATTTCTAGTTCTATGAACAAATTCATAGAATAAATGCATGTAATATCGATCATTTTATGGTAAAAGACAGCATAATGATACACAAATAAATGGTTTTTGGAAAAGAAATCTGATTCTCCAATAAAAATAAATTGCTTAAAATTTAAGTTCTTGACAAAAATATGCAGTCACAGTTTTCAGTAAATGATTTTGTTGGCTTCCAAACTTTTTAAATATCTATTAATTGTCGAATCTTTAAGAAGCAAAAAGATACAGTATACACACATCACAACACTTTAAAAAGACATAATTTTCACAAATGATTCCAATGTATTTAAATATATTTTAAGCAGTAAAAAGAATTCCCTTTACCACATGACTTTCGAATTTATTTAACCTTTCAATAAAATGTCACATCTTATTTCAAACTTATTATTCTTTCAGTGCATATAAACACGTAAAGAATACATTAGATATTTAAATATGTTCAAGTAATTGTTATCTTTTAAATTAATTGTCGATCTGATTTTAACTATTAATTTAAATATCCAAAATTTGATAATTTTTATCTATAATTTGAAGAACGATTTAGAAGAAGGTAAGCATACATCGGCTTAATCTGTAAGTTAAAATTGATACTACAGGGTGTTCCAAAATGAACACAAGATTTGAATTTGCCACCATTCGAGCAGAAAAGTTTTGGAAACCCTGTTAAAAAACCCATTTGACAGCTGATAGTTTAGAGTTAGTAAAAATGGAGCATTACACAATAGAACAGCGTGTTAACGCAACATTTGAATTAAATTTTTTAAAAGGCTTTTTTCTTCTTTAAATTGTGATATTTTTATTGGATCGTAAAGGGATATGTATGGAATAACACATATGGCAAATTGCTTCCACGACTTTCCTTGACCATTTTGCATAAATATGGCTGAATTTCGTTGATGTAACGTTAAATCTTCTTCAATGCACGAGTGCTTGTAGGCTTGTTGGCATAGACCTTTGACATCAAATAACCACATACAAAGAAATCCAATGGTGCTAAATCACACGATCTAGAGGGCCAATTTCCAACTTTTTGAACTGTGGTCGCCAGACTTTCATTATTTTTGAAATGTTGTTCAACAATGAAAACGCGTTGTTCTATCGTATAACGCTCCATTTTACTAACCCTAAACTATCAGCTGTCAGATGGGGTTTTTTTAATAGGATTATCAACATTTTACTGCACGAATGTCGGCAAATTAAAATCTTGCGTTCATTTTGGGACACCCTTTACTTGCTAGACTTTGAAAATGTGTGAATTTTCAATTTAATTTAGGCCTCAAATGATAAATAGTTTGTCCATCAATAAATTCCTGAAAGTGAAGAGTTTTTCACGTTTGTCTCAATAATTATATAATGGCAAAAGAAATTCAACGATTGTTTCCAACTTCCTTTCTCTACTTTTTTTTAAATTTTTTTTTTCTTTCAGAATTGCTGGAATGAAAACGTCCATTTATTTTTTGGGTTTCCTCGATGTTTTAATTACAATGAAAGTCAATAAAATATTTGGCGGAAAAAATCGAAATATTTTCGTTTAATCACAAACTAATTATAAGTATTATCCGTTGAATTTCATTTCTTCGTTGTGTGGCAAAACGTTTCGTCTTTAAGATAATTTTACTCTCCTTTGTTAAGTAATGATAGCCATGGACCTGAGAAACGTCCTGTCAGCAGCGACTTCAAGAAAGAAAATGTGGCTGTGGAACACGTTCAAAATGTTTCTGCATTTGTAAAGGAACATTTACGAAAAAATAGCCGATCCTGCATTTATTTAAGAGTGTGATTTTAACGTTATGCAGCAACTCAATTTTAGATAGACAAATTTGTAATAATTAGACCTTGAGAAGAGTTAAAAGCAAAAATTAAAAAAAAAATTAAGTAGTCAGAAAAAAGAATCAAATTAATAAACGTGAATAAATTGAATTTATTATAAACCTAAACCGAACAAAAAAAATTTAAAAATAGCGACCACAAAATATTATTGAATTTTACCCGTATATCAAATTTAGATCCTGGTTTTTGTTGTTATCGCTGCTGTTCATTTTAAATTAATCGAAAATACGTTTTTATTTGAAAATTAGATTAAATTTTGAAACATTTTAGGCTTTGTAGGATGTTCGAATTTTGCTTAAGCTTGAAGAAATGTTACCAAAAGTGTTGGTATCTAATACATTTCAAGCGACTTATTATCATGAATTCTATGATTTGATTAACTTTATCCTTAATATCCTTAATATTAATAATTAACTTTATCCTTAATAGATTTGACAATTATCCTTAATTTAACTTTATCCTTTATCCTTAATCGATATAAATCATTATTTATTAGAACTAGTCAGGGTTTTTTTTTTTTTTGATAGACAAACAAAAAAAATACAATATATACTAAAATTGAAAAAATAAACATAATTATTTAACAATTTACCGTAATATATAAACTAAAATAAACACATTTCAATCACATCATTGAGGCTCACTGCTGTTACTGTTCATTCTAATTACTGATTCCTTTGGCTGATGTCCAAAATCATCCAAGCGATGTTTACGTCAATTATGATCACTCAAGTAAAATTTTATAATTAATGAAACATAAATCCATTAATTTGACTATTCTGCTTAATATTCTACTGGATTAAGAGTTCTTATCAAGATGATTTTATCTTAGCTATCAGTCGATGACAAATTTATTAAAACTAGTTAATGAAAGTCGATACATTGATGTCTGAACATTAAGTTAAATTTCAGGTTGTACTACGCGATATAAAACCTGCTTTGACTCTATAGAAATTGAGAGGACTCCCATTGTTTTCACCAGCAATATCAGTATGCTGGATTTTATAGAAAAAAATATTTCTGTCCGTTTACTGTTTATGCAAAAGCATTTAGCTATTATTGTTATTTTTTTCATTTAAATATAATTTTAACAAGATATTTTCAATCGTAAATTAGCAAAATTATATAGAAAAGCAGAAATATAATGAAATAAATGTGATATAGTAAGGCTCAAATTCCACCATCACTTAATCAGTCTCCTCATTTTTTGCAATTTTTATGACATTGTCGTAATAATAAAAATGCATATGGTTATTAAAAATGAAAATTATGCTCAATATTTGGAATTTCCAGGTTCATTTCTACATCTGCATTTTCAAAACGAATTGTGGTATTTTTCCAAACAAATTAAATCAGAAAAGATTCTTTCATTAAAAGAGTAGTGTTCAATTGCATTAAGATTCCAAGGGCATTATCGGTCATTCAAGTGAAATTGAAGCTTGTAAAACAAAAATCTATAGAAGAGCTATCCTCTTCCAATTACATCTCAGTAGTTTCTAACACTTATCTTAATTTGTTATTCGTCTTCTGCTGTTACAGTTTAGCTAACATTGGTTCTTGCGCCATAAAATCCAACCACCCCAACAACGTTCTTCTGAAGATTTGAATTCCTCTTGCCAACAGAAATTTCTATTTGCTGTTCTTCTTCTTTTTTTGATTTAGAATTAATGTGATACTTTCACTGACTCCCTAGAAAGAAGACACGAGCCCCTGGAGTTCGCAGACCAGCATTAAGAATCTCAACTTTAATTAATCTTTCTAAATCGTCGAATAACTCGTCCATTTATCACCATTTCACTTCGACTCTAACCCATACCCAAGCTTCTTTCCCTAAAATTTGAGCTCCCCTGACGAGGAGCAGCCTGCCAGCTAGCCGTCTAGGGAGCTCAACCTTCATTTTAAGAATAAAGTTCCATGCTAAAAATTAACAAAATATATTTTAATGAATTTGTCTTATAATCCTTCCATTTTTCACAAGCGTAAATATATCATTAAAACTTAGTTAGAAATTTGATAAATGAAATCATGTTTAAATAAATATAATATTTTATTATCCATAAAATAATATAGTCATATTTAAATTGCTTACTGGAAATTGGGCAAATTACTGATAGGCTTACATTACTTATTGAAAATTATTACTAAATTGCTTAAATTACTTATTGGAAATTATTACTAAATTGTTTAAATTACTTTTTGGCTTAAATTCCTTATTGGAAATTATTACTAAATAACGTAACTTACTTTTTGACTTAAATTACTTATTGGAATGAGGAAAAAAAAGAGAAATCCTTTATGATATGTTTAGATAAATCGTTTTAACATTAATTAAGTTAAATTATGTTTCTATGACTGAGTTAAAACCCATTGGAAGCAACTTTAGTAAAAATAGCATTCCCCCCTTTCTGAATAAACCACTGAGTAATATTTCTTAAATTATTCGATATTTAATATTTTAAAAATTTAAGTACGAATATAATTATAAAACATTATACAATCACTTATGAACAACTAATAGTTTCGCCTGTACAAAATTTCTCTTAATATTAAAAATTCAGCGAAAATTATAAAAATATTCCTTAAAAGAAAATTTTAATTCTCGAATATATTTCATCAAACTTATTTTGATTGAGTATTCTTATATCGTAAAAAAATTATCCAGCTGCATTTGAAAATCTTTATTTACAAGATACCACAGGCTTAATGGTAAACTTTATATATTCCCAATTTAAATTTCAATCAACCATCAAAGAAAAATACTTTTTGCATTCTCAAAAAGTAATAAACAACGACACTATTTGCAATCACAGCACGTATCGTATTTATTCCCATTTCAGTGGAAGATAAATTTACGACCATATCAAAGCAGTCTCTCACCCCTTTCCTTCCTCAAGGCGAGTCATAAAAAAGGTTCTGGAATGTCATTCGAAGGAGCTATTTCACTTTGTGACGACCACCCTACTCAAGATAAGCAAATAATTACTTCCAAAAGACTGAAATCAAAATCTTGAAATGAAAAATTTCTGTAATAAAAATGTGTACATTCAGCGGTATACAGCTAATAATCCAATGTATTTTATTTAATACAAATTGGAGCCTTTTTGTTGAATTCAGTTGGATAATTACAATGCATTTACGAAGTTCAAACAGGTCTTTCGAAATTGCTCATCAAAAATAGATACCTGTTTGTATTTTTAAAAATAAGCGGTATACATGAAAAGTGCATTCAGTTTGGATTAAACCAGCTGCGGGGAATGGGAGGTCATTCTTGTAGATAACCTTGGAATCAATCTTAGGAGGCATGGGGACGAAACGTTAGAGGGCTATCACTCTTTTAAACCAAATGTAATATATATTTGCTAAGCTAAGCTAATTAAGTCAAATATTTGCTAAGCTATTGATGACAAATGGGAGAGAAAAATTCAAATCAGACTTCGACCGATCCCTACCTTTTCTACACCATTGGTTTAGAGAAGAAAAGGCATTATCAGAGCATAGTAATTAATATTATTTCAAACAATATAACAGATTTAAAATCAAAGCGATGCTTCTAAAATCTTGATTTTAATACTTCATTAATCCTAATCTCGACTGAATCGCATATATTTGCCTAGCTTATGTTTTGCAGTCATCGGCGTGGAGGCAAAAATGGCAAAATTCTTTAATGGCCACATTTCATCTTCTTTTAAATGGAAAAATATTACATCATTAATTGAACAGTGTGCTAATATTATCAGTAAAATTTCCGAAACAAATAAAATCCAACATGACTAAAAGAAATACCGTATATCATAAAGGTCAGATTAGAAAGCTTGCTCTAAAGTACTCAGTAATGTTTTGTTTTTCAGGCTCATTTCTCTTTCCAGAATACAAAAGAATCTAATTGCCAAAATAAATTATCGGAATGCTATTAAAGGGTAGTAGGGTAAATGACTGCTCTTTGTAGCGCGGTGGAATGACAACAATGTTGAAGAGAACAATCTTCCTTGGTGGTCGTTCTACAAAGTTTCAGGTCACTAAAGCACAACCAGAAAAATAGTCGAGCGTGATCGTATACAAAATAAAACGTGAAGCTTAAAACTACGAAAAGTTTTAACTAAGTGATGATTTAAGGTGGTTATAGCTCTAAATAAGAAATGAAAGAGCCGTAAAGGGTTCATTATAAAAGTTCGTGACGTCATAAAGTTCATAGAAAAATGCCCTGATAAACAACCCCACGCATAACCAGCTGCCCCTGCTGCACGCTCGGCCTTCAGATGACCTTCAAGAGGTCAGCATAGGGTCAGGTTCGAAACGACACACTAACAGTTCATTAGCATGTGAAGCACGTACATCCATTAAATACTAAGACCAGTCTGCAAGAAAGTTGAAGGCATCGCTTCTTTCCCGCCAAGCAACTCTCATTTCGAACATTCCTCTCGTGCCATTCGCTTGAGAAAAGTCTTGCATATTAAAAATTCATGATGTTCTGGTATTCATCAAGCTGACAGAACAAAAGCAGAATTATTAAACCATCAGCAGAAGAGCTGAATCAACATTCTTTTGAAGTATTGCCTTTATACACGCAAAACCTTGCATGTTCGTTGGAAGTGCGAACCGAATTATCAGATAAATAGTCAGTAAATTATTCGGATTAATTTAGAGAGATAAGTTCGGGTTAATTCCCTTGTTTTGTTTTGATTCTCTTTTTTTTTCGTAGAAAAAACATTCTAAAATGAAATAAATTGGTGTTTTTGTTATATTTGAAGTTCTTCATATTTCATAACATGGTCGAAGAAATTTTCCAACAAATTTGCTCAATTCTTTTGACTTTACAACCAGGAAAAAAAGAAATAATTTCACTTAGTTTATTATAAAATAAATTAATTGGATTAAGGAGATTCAAAAAATTGGATGAAATGAAATCAATTACTGAAGTACTAAGCCAGTTATGTATAATGTTAGTCTTTCGGCAACTTTTCAGAGAAACCTCATACCTCATAGGCTTCACATAGTGCCCTTTATTTTACAAGCCTTTGAATATGAATTGTACAGTAAACCTTTGCTGAATTCAAGAGTTATGTCATTATTATATAATATATTTGGCAAAATCATGCTCGCAAAGTTAAATTTCTGTGGAAGAAATGCTTTTGGTATAATGCAAATTAAAAAAAGGTGTATAAGGTAAAGATAAATATTGTAATAATTAAAAGGGTGTAATGAAGCAAAGGCTAACTGCATAGGATTTTTTAGTGCTTAAAAAAGTAGATTCTACAATTATTCTTTTTTTAAAAGCTGGTAAAAAAAATTTCAGAATTCTACAGTAAAAAGCGTAGAGTTTATCAACGCCTCCAATAAAATTTCTCTCTCTCTCTCTGTCTTTTCATTTGGATTCATCATTGCAAAATAAGTTCGTTTCTGTGTCTTTTTTCAACAATTCATTAAATTATTTTGTATTAAAAGTAATTCTTCATTTGCCATTTTTTGGCCGTTATTCTCATTTAATTATCTGTTTCATCTTCTTCCATATCTAAACATTTTTCTGCTTCAATTCGTCTGGTTTGCAGGGTTTCATCATTTTTAATATGGCAACGTAGCCTACGCTCTGTAAGTATAAATGAAATTCTAACATTGGGCAAATTAAAGGAAACCAATTAAGATAATACATGCTTGCAAAATTACGTTTAGGAAGGATTTACTGTATATCTAAAAGGTCAATAGATAGTGAATGTCTTCACTGTTTGAGTTATTCAGAATAAGATGCTAAAGAGATACAGAAACATACTTTTATAATATTTAGAAAATCAACTTTGTTAGTGCTTTGTTTCCTATCTTCATGGCTTTCTAAATTTTTTAATATTTATTTATTTTGTTTTTGTTGGAGTTTATTTTATTTTATTTATTTATTTATTCAGTTCTCGAGTATTTTCGAATAATTTTTTCGCCTCTCTCATCCACGTCCTAGCAAGCGCCCAGGGTTGAGCACTCTAATTCAAGAGTTTGAGACTCAGAAATTCTAGTCATTTCTCTTTTACTCATTATGACTTCATCAAAACTGATACTGAATACCTGAGAATCTGATACTAATGTTTCTAATTTTATTACAGAGTGTAAAATGCAGAACATAAATTAGGGAAGTTTAAAGTTTAACCCTTTTTAGACACCATCTGGAAGGAGAGCATCCTAAATAATTGCCATTACTGATTCAAACAATTTTTTAGTAAAGTGGCGTATGCAAGTGCCGATGTTTTTTTTTCCCTTAGTATGCTCAACTAAGTCAGTAACTAGAACATACAAAATAAGTAAATGGGTTGGAGTTTGTTATGCCAGACCAAAGGACACTTGATTTAATCTTTTTAAAAGCTTAATTTTACAGATAGGGGATACACGCTGGACAGTTTGGACGAGCACAAACAATTAACAAACTCGAAAGAGGAATTTTAAATACTTGCTGCCTTTTACAATCAGCAAATTAAATCATGAAGCATATCAAAAATATCATAAGCGGCCATCAACATTCTTCCATCATCTTCGTCTACAGAGAGCAGAAGAGGAAGCGGTATAGTTTGAGATTCCATTTTGTATCAAGATTATTCTGCATGCTTCCGTTTGTTGGAATTGAATATGTTCTCATACATGTATTAACAGTGATGGAATTTTATTCATAATTATATCAGTTAAAATTTATCTGTCAAGTTCTGGATTCTGGAATTCAAAGACGGAATTCCAGATTTAAGAAATAACTTTCTAAAAATTTAGAACTATCGCCAGTGATAATTTATTATACCCAACAGCAAATCGTTTTGTATCGGTTCATGGAGTCTATTCAATATATCAATCAATATTATCAGACGGTTTGGCTGGTAATAAGTAATAAAAATATGCGGTTGAAAGATTATTCACAAAAGCATATCTTTTAAAAGATATATTTTTATTAGAAGATAATTATTAAAAAGAAGCGCTTTTAAGTATATCGACTTTTAAATGACTGACTGGAAGTCGCACAGAAACTGTGAGAAAATTTCCACACGGTTTGCACTATCGACCAAGAAAAAAACATACCTCTGACTTCACAGATGAATCTCCAGACTTTTATTGGGAAATACATTTCTTTTCTTTATTATTTTTTAAATTTATCGAAAATATTTCGATATATTTATGAAATCAAAAATCTAAATTTTCAATTCCACTTCTTGTCTGAACGATGATAAACTGTTAAAAAGAATTGCTTTTTTATGTAAAAAATATGCGAAGAGGAAGTAGTGGGATTGACGAATATTTGATTTCCCAGTTTCTGTGAATTACAACATTTTAGACTCCTCAGATTGAAAAAAAAAAAAAAAAAGTCTGATTGTGAACTCAACAATTCAAAAACAAAACAAGCTAGACGAATAACATTTAGTAAATAGCCTTTAAGCCGAAATTGTATATCTAATCAAATTTTGGAGGAAATCTGTCTAAGAGGACTTTGTTGTCTGCGTGATCGTCAAAATGCATGAGAAAATAATTGTATCAAATTTTGGACTAAATCCGTCAAAAGATTGCCTACCTACTGAAATATGTGAAGGTGAACGTGGTAATAAAATTACAATAAACTAGATGGATTTAATCTTTTGATTCTTAACCGAAACCGTAGGTATGCTTTTGTTGTTGTTGCTTATGGCACTTATCACAGACAAACCCCCTGACGAAGTCAATGATTTTAAACGTCTCTTGTTTCAGTAGCGCTATCTAAGGCCAAAAGTACCTCTTAGCTATTCATGCGTGACAGCCCTTTTCACGGGGCGGGCTTCATTCAAACATTTCATTCGCAGATCGTAATTTAGACCTAAATCAGAGAATGATTACCTCTGATCCAGTACCCCGAGCGGTATTGTCTCGACTTGGAGGACTTTGTATCTACTACATATTTATACGCGCACCAGCCACCATATTCGCGGGGAGTCTATGGCCGGAGGGGTTCGAATTCAACCCAAGCAATGTGACTCCAACGCCCTACCAACCTGGCTATCCCGCATATACTTCTATATTCCATTAAATCTATTAATGAATAAACAGTTTGTCTACAATCATTATATAGAGTGTTCCTTTGTCTCTCCCTAAGCATTTGAACACCAAAATTTTAAAACACAACTAGATAAATAATTGAAATTTGGTATGAGATTTTAGCATCAAAACTGAGGTGTATATTTTCATAAAAATGTATCGAGAAATTAAAATTTTTGTCAGTTATGATATTATGAAGCTTCATTGTTATAGGCAATGAATTTTCGAATCTTTCCTGATAACCGTATATTCAAAGTCTTATGCCATTACAGTAGGAAATGCATATCGTTCTAATGGTAATATATTTGGTAATTTTTAAAAATTTTTATGCAGAATTAGGTATATGTGTTTTAATTTTAAATTATTTGCATGATTTTCTTTACTATTTATTTAATCATCGTCTAAAGAACGAAAGCTTAATCAAGACTCCTCGCATGCTATAGTTTCTACAAATAGCATCATGAAACATAAAACTATAATAAACTGTAATATAAACATAAAACTGTTATATTTTAAAAACGTATATGCAATTACCCAGAAAAAAACTTTACTAAACAAGGAGTGAGGTCCTGTTGTTACCTTTTCAAAGACCACCGGCAGTTGGCAACTTTCAAACAAGTGAGCAAGGAAAGTTTTTATTTCTTTTTTATTTATTTATATGTCCCAATCAATCAAGTTAGTATTTTTCAAGCAATTTCTGTCTATCTGTATACCTTTATTACTTTGTTATTCACCGAGTACAACTGAGCCGAGTTTTAAAGCAGTACATTCGTGACTGCTATAAATTTACTAAGAAAAAAATTTAATGAAATGTTCAACTTCCGAGATTAAGTGTTAAACGATTGTTATTTTTTATTCCTTTCTGTAATATTAAGTTGTCTCAGATAATTTTGAAAGACGTGAATACCTTTTATTTCTTTAAAATTTTATAAGTTTAAATTCATTGGTACGTTTTTTCAAAGGCCATCAAAACAGAAATTTTTAGTTAATTCAAAATCTCCGGGCCGATACAAATGAAAGTCGACATCACGTTTCAGTGAATTATTTTCTTTTTTCACCAAGAAAAATATTTAACACTCACGTTTCCTAAAAACATCGTTTTTTCAGCCAGAACAGAAATGCATTTGATCTTTTGAAATAAACCTCACAAATGAATACTGAATGGGTTTAACGAAATTTTTGAATTGCTCTTTATAAAAAGTTAACAATTGCCAATTACTAATGGAGTAATTATTACACATTTTGCAGCTTGCAAACCTTTTGTATTAAAAATTTGGAATGAAGTTATCATAAAGGGAGATTGTGTTCAATGACCTTTTAAGATTGGATAATGGGGATTTATTTATCTATGATTCAATACAGATAATTTTTTCCATTCATAGCAAAATTTAAAGGATTCTTTGAAGAAAATAAGCTAAGTGTTATTTATTGAGTTCTACACTAAAATTCTATTGCGACTGTCTGAAGAAAGAAAGAGGAAAAAGCGATCTTTTTAAGAAAGATCGCTTTTCTCAAAAACAAATATCTATATTTAGTGAAGTAATAAACAAGATTATCATAAAAACAAATCAATTGATTCTGTATTGCTTGAAATTCCCGTAATATCAATCTTATTGCTTATTTTCCAGGTATTGAATGTTACATTTAGAATCGGTCAATCAATCAGAAAATCTTTTTATTGGTATTTTAATGTGGTGATAATTATTGAAACAAACTACAGAGCAGGGCTACTAAATTCGGCTGGTAATTATTTTTATGTAATAGGAGATTGCTAAGAAAAAGTTTTAAAATTTTTAATGAGACATTTAATTAAAAATAATAAAAATATTGTTTTCTTCCCAATAATTTCAGAACATTTAATCAAACAAAAACTATTTTATGTCACTTTAAAATTCAAAATATTAGTTTTTCCATGATACCAATATTATTTCCTTTCACTTTCTTTCTCTAATTTTAATAATTTTTTAAAAATATTCTTAAGTATAATTTACAATAATATTTTCTATAATCTGGATAATAAATAATCCATAGATGGAAATATGATCTGAATGAGAATGAATAAAGCACAAAATATGTCATTATATAAACATAATTAATTAATTAAGATTATTTATTAATTGTTGTTTTTGTTGGCAAATAATGATTTGGGCTGAAGAGATTTAAGATTTAAATTTTCAATATAATAAGTTGAACAGGAATGAAATTCAAGAAAGAATGCAACTTACGTTTTAAATAATTTCCAATTTAAGTATGTCATGTTCTGAAGCTTTCACTAAACATTCAACCTCTGCAAAATAAAAGAAAACAACCTCAAGAAGAGTAATCACCTGTTATAAAAATTATATACTGAAGAATGGGTTTTGGAAACTCATTTCATAAGACGTGATTCGGTTTTTGTCCTTGAAAAATAATTTTTAAAAAATGATATAATCCCTAATTAAGCACAACCATCTTAATAATACTGAATAAGAAGAGGAAATATTATAGGTTCAAATCCATTAATGCATACATGAAATTACATATCAGCACATTAGTATTAACCCCCCGTTTATTATGTTCGCATTATTATGTCATACAAATGATACGATTACAATTTTTTGTTGAGTATTCGAAATTGCTTTCTGAACATCGTTTCATGCAAATGTTATTACATGTCATCGTAAAAATTTAGGAAACTACACAATAACCAATGACATCGATATGTTTATCATATTTATCATATTATGTCATCAGCATAATTCCGTGATTCTGAGCTGGATAATGTGTTCGATAAATACAGAGTTGATTAGTTCAGCCTCTAAACAACGAATTAAGATGATTTGATTTCGTGATGATCGCCTAGTATTAAGGTAAAACTCAGAACTGTAGTAAAGGTCATATTATCTCTTTTTATTTAATTTTTTTGAAGAGTTTAACTTATTTTCTTGGTAAAATACGAGATATCGTCGCTGTTATATCTAAAAGTCGTATACCAAACTTGTCAAAATACATTTTTGTGCAAAACGTCTGTATAAATTAATTATATCTGCTATCAGATTGCTGCACGTGATATTTGATTGCTGTATGTTGTTACAAAATGCATTTTTTGACTGTGGTTCCAGCTCTTATAGACATTTAAAACTTCTCAATTGCAAATAAATAAATAAATAAATAAAAATCTGAGTATATAAAAGAAAAACTGTTTGATCATATTATTAAATATCTTCTCCCATTTCGCATATTTTTTAATTCTTAAATAGATATCCATCGCTTTAAAAATATCTATTTAAAGAAAACCAATACAATCACTAAAAATAATAAATAACTATTCGAAATGTTATAAATAAAATATCTATGTTGGATATAATAGTAGACTTAATCCAATTAAAAAAAACATTTTTTATTATGATTCATCAGATTAAAGCTGCTTGAGTTCAATGCAGAATATTTAAATAAAAAAGCATTACAGCTAGTTGATAAGCTAGGCTAGTTAACTATAGCTAATTGATAAGCTAGGTTTTATCTGACTCAACATGGTCACAATTCCTAATGTTTATTCTGATATGATTATTCCTTTTGAAATATTTAACTTAAAAAATCATAAGAAAATAATCTCGTCAACGGAATATTAACAACATTCATATTTTGAATTTATTTTATTGTTAGATAAATTTAGCATTTAAATATGATTGCTCGTAAGGGAAAATTCTAAATTAGATGCAGATGGTATGCGCCGAACGTTTTGCTATATGCCAGTAAAGTAAGTGATATGATTCTATTGCTTACTTATAATTTATGCCCCAAAAGAAAAATTCATTTAAAATAAGCGCGAAATGCAATGTTCAAGCAGAGACATCGGTTGAATTCGTGATAAAATGGAAATAATTTTATTGGGTTATTACCTGATATAGGTGAAAGATTAATTTTTTTAAACTTAACTTAAAGATATCCTACCCATAATCAATTTTAATGAGACGTAGAACGTTTCTTTATCATTGAAGAGAGAGATTAGAAAAAGGAATTTGGGAAGCGTACCCATATGTTTTATGCTCAAAGAATCCCATCATATGGAGAGTGAAACTAAAGAAAATTGCTAATTCAGCACCTTTATTGGGGCCTTTTATATTAACATTCCCCAATAAAGGTGCCTTGCAGATCCTTATTATTAGGCAGATCAAAGTTAAGCAATTGAAACGTGAGAAGTTGGAGAAAAAGTCCTTCTATCTTTGAATTAAAGTGGTGAGAAAAGAAATTAATGTTAAGACGCAGATAAACTAACTTTTTTTACTTGTATTTGCATTATAGCTTTAAATTAATAAAATGAGTATTAATTTATTCCAATTTTATTAATATTTATAAAATTCTCAATATTTCTTAGATTTCTTTTGATTTTCAAAGAATTTTAAAAGGCAATATTTAACTTCATAACAAATTTCATGAAAAGGTTATTTGAAGTACACTCGATAAAACACAATATATTTGAACTTCAAAATCCAACAAGAACCATCCTTATTCAAAAATAAATAGTTATAGTGGTTTGAGACCTCCTATCGGTCAAATAATACACACATTATTAATAGCCGATTCACAACTTAAAATAATTCATCATCAGCATGACTTAGTTATTCAAATATTGATTATGTGCACATAACCATTCTATGACAGCAGTTGTAAGTCAATATTTTACTGGAATCGAAAAGTTTGACCTTTTGCTTCTCCACATTTCTCAAAAAGAAAGCAAATGCACTTTTAAAGGTGAAAAACATATTTAGAGAAGAAAAAAAAGAAATTTGAAAAGTTCTTCCGTTTTTTTAAGAATGAAAAAAAGATTATGCTGTATGAATTTTTTTTTTTTTTTTTTGCATAATTGTTTTTTTCCAAGTCAAGTGCTGCAAGTCATTAGATCAGGTAGAAGTCAAAGCTTACAATCAGGCGGATCACTATGTCACGTCAGTGAAGGGGAAAGAGAAGTTGTTAAAAACATTTAAAATACTTCATATATTTTTGGCATTGAAATTAAAAATGGAAGTCACGAAATAAGAATGCGATTAAGATATCGTCAAGAGAAGAGCGAAGAACCTTTGATCGTGATTCTTTTCACGTTTGGTTAAATAACATGGTATGAAGAATATGTGTGTATGTGTGTGCCTCTGACGATTTCAACTCTTTTCTTTTGATAATAGTTCACACGATGTGATCTCTTCTGTTACTTGAAAGTTAAATAAAAAAATATTTCTCTAACAATTTCTTCGAATAATGCGTGATTTTGTTAACATTCGTGATACATACCAACCATAACAATTCAAACTGATAAGAGGATAGTGGGATGAAGTTAATTCCTTTTTAACAAACAATAATTGGATGATAATCTATTACTAACTCCAGATGAATTCATTCTAACATGTTAAGCGAACTCAACGAAGTTATTAGCCACGTATTTGTGGCATACTTGACAAATACGCTTGTCGAATGAAAAAAACACACACATTTTGCTTGAAAATGTAAATTTTTAGGGGGAAAAAAGAATGAGCTCGCTTAATGGAATACTCACGTAATACGTCTAATGCTCCACGTCGACTTAGTTTTGCAATCTATTGAGCAATCTAAGGGGGAAAAGAGTATTTGACGGCAAATTTGAAAGTAAGAAGAATATGTGTCTTTAAAAAGTTACATGGTAAAACTTTTTTACTACGTCGTTCATTATGACGTTTTAAATGGTGTTGATTAATTCCTATTCATTTCCATTCATTCATAAAAAAAATCTTTATAATGTCGTTCATATAGGATAGTGCGTTGTTATAAAAAATTGTGGGGGGAGGGAAGTTCAGAATGCAAATTCATTTCATATTAATTTAATTAGAATCTAAATTCAAATGTCGCGAAAATCAGAATTAACAGAAATATTTTGTTCTAAAGAAAATTAAAATTTGAGCATTTTGCTAAACTATATTCATAAGGAAGAAAAGCAAAAAAGGGCTATCACAATAAAATCAGTATAAATACCTTAATTTATCTTTATTAAAATAAAATATTGAATGCATCGAATATATTTAATATATCAAATAAACTAATTAATATATAGAAATTTGTGCAATAATGAGAACTCCTCATTGTTATGTGTTTTGAGATTAAAATTCTAAAAGAATTATTTAATTAGAATATCTAATTTCAAATTAATTATCTATATAGCTGACACCGCTTAATGTGATTGTGGTTAAGGTTATAATTCGCTTTATAGCGTCAAAATTGCCTGGTCCCGAATCCACGTTTTCAAATGTATCCAAAAGTATTCATTTAGTGGGATCATTATATCGCTTAGTATTATCAATTTTGAAGTAGAGAACTGACCGATCCATCATTTTAGATCGGTATTAAGGATGGAACTGATAGAATTTCTTTCATAATTTAATAAAATATTTTCTTATATCAACTTAATAAATATTTTCAATTGATATATCAAAATATTTCTTATAAAGAAACATCTGGGAGTCATTTTCCCCACGGAATTGAGTTCACATTGTTTTGTTTGGACCAAAGCAGTCTGGACTGGATTGAACATTTTTTTATTTTTACCAGAACAGTCTTTATTGAAAGGACAGTTATACAGAGAAGTCTGGTTTGAAATCTGTTGAACAGCCGTAAAACACTTTGCCTGCGATGGAATTACGGAACTAAAAAGAATGAAAACAAAAAAACTGATTTCAGTGCTTAAGACAAAGATGAAAATATTTGCAGGTATGAAAGTTTACATAAAATGAATCAACGTAACGCTGGCGCATAGTTGGAAAAGTTCACAGACTTTTCTTCGTAAAATTTTCAAAAGGCGAGAGCTTTTTGTGAACTAAACCAACAATTAAACGTTGACGATTTTGACGGGGGCGAATTTGTTAAAAGAACATCTTCCAATGAATGTCGAAAATGAGTCAAAAACTTGATATTTTGAAACATGATATGCAACAGGATTCAAAAAATTTCGTAAAACAATGCAAGTACAAAAAATTATTAAGTGAACTTTTAAGAAATAAGTGTCGATAAGCAATAATTAATGAATTTTTAAATCGTTGTTCTTGAAATAAATTATAGATAGAGATATTAAATGTTTCTCCTTTTCCCTGATTAAATGATTGATTGATTAAATGTAAATGATTTTTCCCAATTTTCTTATAGTTATTCGATTAATGTTATCAAAATTTATAAATCGCGAAGAGATCACATTAAACGGTAACTACTGCATATGGTTACTAAAAAAGAGTTATTGCAATAAAAGTACAATAACTATTATTTGTTTCTTATATTTAGAAGCTGCTGGAATTTTAGAAGTAATAAATATTTTCTGAAATTATAAGCATGGCAATATACTAAAACAATCATGAAATCAGATTAAAAAATAGTTTCTTTTTACCAATATGTTCTAAAGCTGAAATATTTAGTAATTTGAACAAAGATTCAATATTGCATCGTTCTTGTTAGAACATCAGTTTCATATTATTCCTCGAGCGATGAACTAAAGAAGCTTTCTTATGCCTCGCAAAATGGTTCTTTTTCTAAAATTGAGCATGTATGAATATATCACATAGATTTTTAAAAATTATACAGAAATAAAGTGATATGCATCTTGTAAAAAACGCTTATAATTATTTTGTCTTTAATACTGTTTATAAAATTGAAAAATATATTAAAAAATTCTTTATTCAAATTTTTATCCATGCTTCTATTATAAAGATCCCTCCTCCGTTTTTTGTTGCACTATTAAACTTGAAATTATCTTTATAGAAAACCGGTCTATGCTACCACTATTGATAAAAATCTTTAAAAAGAGCGACTGGATCAAGCAATTTTTTGCAGACTTGTCTTGAGTTTACATAGGAATATTTTCTTCTTACTTTCCCCGTTATAATGCACACACCCAAGCCAAAAATTGTTAGTTGTTCGAAGAAACCTACAACAGATATACATCTCTGGTAGATCCTTCATAGAATCTTCTTTGAATATTCTGCGTGAGGTCCATTATTAACTTCTTATAGGAGTTGCTTAAGAACTGTATTTATTTATTAGAATATAAAACTTCATCTTCTCACTACTTGTCAAGATTGGTTTTTTGACTTTGGACGTTGATTCTTATTGAATTTTAATTTTCTTTACACATTGACACTTGTTGCAGCATTCATTCCGGAATTTATGTAATCTTCAATAATTGAAAATCTGCTTATTTTCAATGCATAATTTATTAAAATATTTACCTCCTTGTGTTTTTATTCAATCGCAAAGAAAAATAATTTGTAAGAATTTGAAAAGAAGTAGGTAATCTCCTGCTGGGGCAAGAAATCTATTTTGCACTTCTTAAGTGCTGAGATAAAATATTGTTTAATAATCGCTAAGTATTCCGATAAGAATAATGAATCTATCCCTGAAATGTAATCCCTAAAAATAAATACTTTTTTAATGTTTCTTCTGTGATTTTTACCTAATTGGTATCATACTATCTCCAATTAAAGGAATAAAAAGTAGCTTACATGGAAGATATAATGTCGCATACTTTTTTATAAGTACCCTTGTATTTCCTCTCCAAGCGAAAATGCTCTCCTTATCTCCATCCCATTTCGTCAATGAAATTAAACACCGATTTTAAATGCTTGCACTAGAGATTGTGCATAAATATATATTGATTTTTAAAAAGGTATTAGCTGGCATAAAAAAGATATCATTATATTCTTTGCTAAACATCCAGTAAGACCACATCCAACGAAACTGCCTCTCTGTCCTCTTGCGATTTCAACAAGCATGTTTTTTCTGCTCATTTCAATAAACTCCCAAATAATCACTTTTTTTCAATTTTAGTGATGATAATTTTATTTGATATATTTATAATGATTTCAGTAGAAAAGTGCATAAAAATGTACATAACCATTGTGGGGTGGTCTACTCGAAATACTCTCGTAAATTCTCTAATAAATATACCTGTGCCTTATTAGCCTAAGTCACAGGCGAACAATAGTTATGAAAAAGATTATTAAAGTGATATATTTGATGATTAATTGTTCAGATGGAGTTAATAAATACATGTCAGAAAAATCTATCTGTCTGACTATTCAAGCGCCTATAAACAGACAACTGAAAAATACAGCAAGCTAGATGGATATGATTTGGCATATGTAGATAAAATTTCGATTGAAATGCATCAAAGGGTTTCCTGCCCATTGACATGCCCATTTATGTGTATGTAAGCTCGACAACTTAGATGCGTAACAAGCTAGATGCATGGATTTTAGAATATACACCAAAATTGTTTTTCTGAGACCAACCTAGGGCCAATTGACAAAGGGCTCTTCCAAAACGCATGTTCGATTCTTTTCACTGCAAGATGAAGTTGAAAACAAAACGGTCCACATTTTGGGAGCATACAAGAATATCGAGTGAAGACCCCTCCCCCCTCTAGTTTTACTACAGTTTTCTGAATAACATACTATTTTTCACTACAGTTTTCTAAATAACATACTATTTTTCACTACAGTTTTCTGAATAACATACTATTTTTCACTACAGTTTTCTGAATAACATACTATTTTTCACTACAGTTTTCAGAATAAATTTTTTTAGATACATGAACCCTCCGAGCATTTGCGCATTCTCCGATCAGTTTTGGTTTCATTAAAATAGGGCCGAGATAAAAAAAAATGCAGGAGGAGATTTCTTTTATTAAGTAATATACCGAAACATTCTGCATGTTGTAAAATAAGTTATTCAAATAAGAAGCGAATATCAGATCGAAAAGGAATAACTAAACGGAAAGAGTGTATTACAAAGAACTCTGGAAAGGTGCTGTTCTTAGTTACTACGTATCACCTCTCTGCAGTGTAAGATCGCCCAAAAGGGATATGCAAGTTTCTTAAACGAACAGTGCTTTAACCTTAAACATCCTGTATATCAAGGAAATAGGAAACAAGATGCAATTCATTCACAGCATCTTACAAGATGTAAGATGCTGTGAATACCTATAGGGCATGTGATTTCTGAAATCACGTATTGTAATCCTAATAGTTCCATCACCACATCTTAATAGTTCTATCATCACATCCTAATAGCTCATTATTACATCAAAGATCACATCCGAACAAATTCCATACAATAAAAAATACCATTAAATGATTTTCTTATATTCAAATTCTTCATTCCTTATAAATGCATCCTAAAGATTATGATGAATGATTGTTGGAATATTATTTGAAGTTAATGTTCGTAGTTCAATCGAGTTCTGAATAATAAAGCATAAGCGTTTGCCTTCAGTTTATCAAAACTGTAATAGAGTATGTCAAAAAATAATTGCAGTTACCATATGCTTTATTTTTAGGTAATTTGTATAAGTGTAATTACCTGCATTTTCTGTCATTCTGTCAGTAGCATTGTTTTTCTTTATTCTGTAAAAAAGTTCAGATGAATATATTAAAGGTAAATGCAAGTAGTTTCACTGTTTGAAATGCGTCATCTAGTTGCACTTTTTCAAATGTCATTGCAATTTCAGATTTTATTTATTTCATTTTTAAATCCGTCATCGAATGGCAATTGTCTGGACAGCCAATTGCATGTATTCTAATTTCTCTTTGTGCAGATCTAAATGGGCAGAGTTCTTGCTTCCGTTATTTCAAACGAAGAAATTAAAAGAAAAGTTTGAAATTTTTTTGTACGTCATCAAATTTGATATGTTAAGGAGCGCGAATTATATGAAGAGAAAATAACAAACTATTTTTGATGTAAAATACGATTCATAGATGGGTCAAATAGTAAAAATTACTTCCCAAAAAACGAGATAAAAACAGAATATGCAGCTTCCAATAATTCAATCAAGTTACACTTTTTATCATTGCTACCACTGTTATTCAGTTATAAATCAAAAACGATTTCTTCGTCACAAATGAAATGAAATGATAAATGAAATTTATTTATTGAATAATTTATTATAAGAAGTCATATTTACGATGACTAAAAAACGCTTGACTTTCAAAAGGGGCGAGTTTTGCTCTTACAAGAGTTTTTGCAGCTTTTATTAACATCTTTTATGTATGAAAAGATGAAATTTTTTAATCAATTTTTCGCTTACTTCCTGACATTTGAAGTCTGAAATTTTGTGTAAATTTTTCCGCTTTTTTAGCGTACTGATGAAATCGCGTTTTTAAAACAATGTTTTATTTCATTCAACAATTGAGCACTTGCACAAAGCTGATAAAGTAACACGAGGTCTAATTTGTCAAGGACATGTCAATCTTTATCCATCATCATATGATGAAGATGGCACCTGAGCAGGCTCTCCTTTCCCTAACTTATGAGCTGCGTCAAACTATATTTAAATCTCATAACTTCTGACATACCATAGACTGTAGTAAATGACTTTTAAAAACCATTAAAAATTAATTTTGCCATAAATTATTATAAATATCAAAGACAGATACAAATGTAATTAAACATTACCAAAGCAACTCATAGGAAAATAAATATGACGGTTTAAAATATCTATAACATTTTTCCAATAAGAATGATAACACTAAAGATAAAAGAATCTTTTCTATACATGGGAACTTAGTCTCTAATTAATTAAAAATTCATTGTCTCGGATTAATTAATTATCTCTTTACTAAAAGAAAAACTTTCCTTGTGCTTCATTGCATTTATGATCAAAACTCGAAAAAAATATATTCTATTGTGTACAGACTATTTATGAAATTTTCCTTTTATTTATAGAGATTTCAGTATTTAAGACATTGTTTTTAGAGTCTAAAAAACTCATCTGATCCGTCTTAAACATTAAAACTTATTTGTTTCAACAAAATTCAAATTTAAAAAATCGTTTTGCCGATTTTCTGTGAAGAATTGTATAAATCAAACAAAAACTATTTAATTACATGAAGATCTTCAAACAATCTAAGGTCGCTTAGGAACACATTACTAGTGATAGGGCCCTTGTAGCTTTTTAAGTAATGTTAAATTATATTGCAACTAAATGTTGAATAAAAATTGCGTCATATACAAAAAATATATATGAATTAGTTTTAAAAAATTAGAAAATTTCCAATGAACCGTCCAGTTCATCTTAAACTGGCAAATTTTTTAAAAAAAAAGGCATTCTTTATGTCTCTACATCAAGTTTTCAAATTAGTACTTTCCTTTTTTTCACAAAAAAAAAAGAAAAGAAAAATGATTAACCAATTTACTAACATACAATTACAGTCATATTTAAAATATCCTTAACAAATAAAAATTTTAAAATCGCAATGAAAGGCACGTAGGGAGAATTATAGCACAATTAAGAATGTAAACAATTTAATCACTTGAATGCATATGCTTGCAGACAGTAATATGTTCGGAAAATAAGGAAGTTCATTATTTAGTATAGGATTATTAATTTATTGGGTCAAGTTAAAAGTTGTGTGATAGTTTTTTAGTTTTAAGATTAAAAAATAACCGTAATTATACTATAAAGAGATTTCTAAATTTTGTTTTAAAAATCGGAGATCCGAAGAATTAAAACAATTTAAAATAAAATTAAGAAATTACGATGAAATAGAGTTTAATTTTTTACTTTAATTTAATATAGCTCAAAAAACACCATTAATTTATTTATTATTCATTTGAAGTGTGTAATTTCTTTCTAAATACATAGATAATACAGTTAAGATAATAAAAATTCACGGAAACAGCAACGTTTTTTTTTTTTTTTTTTGGAACAAATTCTAAAACAGTTAAAAGTATTTAGGTAATGCATTTCCATCAAAACTTTTGTCTCAAAAACTTAACTCTTGACATTTTGAAACTGGATTTCAATGTTATTTCGAATTTTCTTTTTTCCTTAAATAGTATCATGAGAATCCGATGAGTGTAAGATCACATAAAAAAGAATGCCCTAGTGAAAATTTTAATCTTTTCTTCCCTCAAATCCTTAATGTCTTCTTTTATATTCTTCAATATCTGTATGCAAAAATACCAAAAAAATTATCTGGGGTTAAAAGATTTCTTGCAGTTAGAAATATAATTGAATTTGCTTTCCTTTTAGATAACACTGGAAAATGTTTCGTTTTCTTATTGATTTCTCGAAGTTAAGACCTCTATAAACTTTTCATAATAAAACTGGTATTGTGAGCAGAATAAATATTTGATAAACCCACATATCCTAAACAAAATATTTGAATTATTGTCCGTTGCAGTGCAATTTATTTCCAGATCGTGCGTTCAAAAGGTATTAAACGAAATATTTCGCAATTAAAATGGTCATACTTTAATTTATATACTTCTCGCACAATACGCTTTTTAAATAAGTTATATTCCGTTTCTGAATTCACTAAGAAGTAAGCGAATCACTTCACTTCACACTTAAAGTTATTTTTTAAAGTAGATATATCTCTCGAACTATGTACCTCTTCAATTCTTCTTTTGATAAAATTTCATTTCATCCCAAGAAATTATATCGGAAGATCACTAAATGTTTAAAAAAATATTCGCTACATTTTCAATAGCTTCATTTGAAAATTGATAAGGTAGTAAATGAAGGATTTTGCAACTAAAATATGCAGTTTTAGTTTCAAAATCTCTCAACAAATCTCTGTTTCTTGGGCACGGTACTCGTCACATTTCGCATTTCGAAGCGTCCAGCATATTGAGAAGTCACTGTTTTACTAAATTTATTCTATTTTTCTAAATATTCATGATTTTATTATATATTTCATTTGAAATTTCATAATTGATAAATTTATTCTGTTTTTCTAAATATTCAGGATCTTATTATTTATTTCACTTGAAATTTCATGAGATAGATAGTGTAATGCTTCACAACTAAAGCGAAATTAATAAATTCTGCAGTTTTTATGCATTGTTCTATGCCATGTAGCTCTACATTTTTTTTCTGCATTTCTAAACACGAAAGGTCATTGTTCTACCAAATTTTATCCTTTCTTTCAAACTGCTCGCAATGTTATTATTTATTCCATTTACAACTCACTAAGGAAGAAAGTGAAACATTCCACAGTTGAAACTGAATTATTCCGTCAGTATTTTTTAATGTAATGTTTTGTTTTAAACCATGTCACTCAACATTTTTTCTATACATTCCAAAACGCTCAGTGTACCGAGAGGTCACTGTTTTACCGAATCACTGGTCATCGCGCATCAAAGAATTTTCACTTCAACGAAAAAGAGCGTTTTATTTTTCTAAGTGAAACCTGCTTACAATAACAACATCCCTGCTGCGTTAAGCGACCTGGAAAAAAATCCCAGTGACAAATTTTCCGAGAAACTTTTGTTGTTTCAATCTTGGTAAATGTTTTTACGAAATGTTTCATTTTCCGTTAGTCGAATGACCTCTGAGAGCCATCGGATGGCGCCGTCTCTCTCGTAGAAGGTATCAATTAAGCGGTTATTCTGAGCCATCTTAAGAATTTGATAGATTGCCGAAGAGATCTATCTCGGTTTCTTCGATTAAGGTCTACAACCTTCTGAGATTCACCCTGTTGTTTGACAAACTTAGTAGACCATTTCTTACCATCTGGGTGGAGTTGCTAATCATCAAACTTGTAAAGGCTATTTAATGATGAATCTTTATTGGATAGGTGATTCTAGTAGCTGACCTTTCTCGAAATCCTCAGCGGATTACATGAAGTTTTTTTTTGTTTGCTTATTGTTTTTTTAATCGATAATTCAACTTTTTAGACACGGAGGATAATGGTGTCGTTTTTTTTTTTCCCAACATGCGATAAACACATCAATGTTGATTTGTTATTGAAACAACAGAGCTTAATACAAAAATAGAAACAGAGCTGTCGCTTGCACGCTTATTAAATAAAAAAACCTGCGCTTTCAAAATTGTGGGATTACAGCATCAAACTGTTAATTTAGTTAGGCGAATAAGAATTTCTCTCAAGGTTAAATGTGGCTACTTAAAAAAAACTTTCGAAAGAAAGCTTAAACTCATTTTTTTTCTTTATTATTTTCTGAATCATGGGAAATTTCCAATCAGGCTTTATTGAATTGAGGTATGTCACTATGTATGTGTACCTTCAATTTTTTCATGTTCTTCATTCAGACATCAATTTTATAGGTAAAATGCGTTGCTCGTCCTTTTCCTAAAAAGGAGACAACATCAAAATTTTAATATCGGGAAATCTTCATTAGAAGTGCGTATTTGGCATGAAAGTTCGACTGGTTTCGTATCGTTTAATCCACCATCACTAGAAGAATAGGACCCCAAGTCGGTAGAATGTGAAAGCAATAGTATGTAATCTAGCAAATATTTTAGTGGGCGAATGTAACATAAATATGGAAAATCTTCGAACCTTATTTGACCTATGATTATCTAAGTATTATCAGTATTCTGATTAGATTAAGATAATAATTATTAATTTATCTCTTATAGATTGAATATAATAATTATCAATTTTATCTTATAATATGCGTTCTGGATATTTTCACAGGTTGCTGCCAAATATTTGGAAAATTAAGTAACTTAGCCTCATTGTGCTTGGCCTTCAAATTGAAATGACCCTCTATTCTCTCCATTTGCATAATGCTAGATGACGAAACGGCTTTTATGAATATCAGCCGTATATTACTATCAAGGACGGTTTTTGGAAGCGCGAACCATTAGTAACCTGCCCTTTCTAGCAAATTTGCCCTCCAGATTCCCTTATTCCCCTACTTTACATATTATAAATTTGAAGTGAATTTTAAAAAGTAGGTTCTAAGTTAAAACGTAAAAGGCTCTGATAAAGGTTAAATTTAAATAGAATTAGATCAGATTTTAAAAAAATGGCTGCATATTAATTTCTCCCAGATTTGGTTCGAAATACCCTTTAAAAGTCTTACGGAATTTAAGGGAAAAAAGGATAATCATCTTAAATTCATAGCAGTTTTGAGTTTCTTGTAATGATATGCAGGATATTTCTTTCCTGCACCATCTTATTACGCTACACAATTAAACCAGGAGTAGATTGCACTCTGATGCAGAGTCTTTAGGAGCGGTGAGTAATTGGAAGTAATTGATTCAATAGGATAAAGAATGATCTTGATTGCTATTATACCAAATGAAATCTAAAACTATTGTAGTTATTAGTTACGTAATTATAACTATTAATATCTTTAAATTTTTAATCCAAATATAAATATCCCGAAAAATACTAAGAGGTATATGTCGATTAAATCTCACGTATCCTAAAAGATACATGCCAACTATGTATCCTATCAGCCATGTGTTCATAACCAAGTCTATCTTCTATTTTATTCTTTCTCATAAAGCAAGCAGTCGAAGCAAAGGTATTGTACAATAAATCACACACACAAAAAAAAATGTTTAAAAATTTGAAATATTTTTCTCGTTTTAGATCACCCTGCGCCTTATCGATCTAAATCCTTCAAAGAGAAGTATATATGTCTGTTTGTCTGCCCGTGTGCTTGTTATTGCAAAAAGTCCACCAGCAGGACTCTCTTCTCGACTTTTTTACATAGTTAGACAATATAGCACTTTCTTTTGGTTCGCATTGTGAAAGTTTCGATTCGTTCAACATATCGTGTGGTCTGGGGTGGAAAATGTGGTTGCAAGTCCTCAAATAAAACGACAAAATCCCCATTTAACCTACTTCCAAGTGTAGTGACTCAATACAGTAGATTAATGATTCGTAATTTAATAAAGAAAACCGAGTACGAACTTTGGACATTTTCTTTTCAATTAATTGAGACCAAATTTCAACGGAAATCTACAATTTTGGTCACAAATGCCATACAAAATTTCATTTATCTAAATCGTTGTGAGTTTGGGCCAATTTAACAACATTTAACAAAAATCTACAAATTTAATGCTACGATCAGATACCAAACTTCATTCATCTAGTCAAATGTGTTTTTTGTTATTATGTTCACTGAGAGATGGAAATTGAATTTTTCTCACACATATAATAAGGATGAACGAATCGTCAAAATCGACATTAAATTGCATTGGTTAATGACATTTGAAAAGCAAATCCTGCAAAGCTTAGTTTGTTTGAACTTTTTCTTTCAATAGAAACATCGTGCTTACAATTAGAAAAACTCTATCATTAGAAATTCAAACATTGCTAACATGAGTCCATTAGTACAAACATTTTATTTAGAAATTATCAACTTGAAAATTTTGGTTTTATTCAATCTGCTTATTCTTGTACATTCATTTTCCTTGTATGATTACTAACCTCCATACCATGGATTACTAAGTAAAAAGAATGAAATCTCATTTATCAAAGTCAGTGGTTTTTTAGGTGTCTAGAATCATCCAAATATAATTTACTCGTTACATGCTTTTTAAATCTCTAGAAGCAGACAAAGATTATTATACTTATATTATTATGAATTCAGTGGCACTAGATTTAAAAATGAATTTAAGTGCCTCTCTCTGGAGCACTGGCACAAACCGAATAAGTCATTAGATATAACTATCCATAACTATCTTCAGTATCAATCGTTTACTTAAGTCGAGGAGCCTTAATGGCTGCATCACATGCGATGCGGTTTTATCTGATTTAGAAGTGTTTGTGAAACATATATTTATCCTACGTAATAATAAGACGTTATATGGTAGATTTATAATGCTATATTGTCCATAATATATTTATATCGCATATGTTTTATAGGTGGATCAAAAGGTTGAAAATGAAACACGCAACCTGACAAGCGAGAATATTCACACGCCTGCCACAGTAACTATTATTCGGGAAAGCATATTGCCAATAGCTGTGATGATGCTTTTGTTCTTATCTTTTTTGATATCAAATAAAATTAAATTATTTATAAACAATGTCAGTGAAAGCATATTTTTAATAAAGAAGAATCCTTTATTGCGCTTTTTGACACATGGCATATAACATATGTCAAAGAATTTATTTGCAAGAAAAATCTCATTGTTTTTCCTATGAAGAGAATGTCATAGTAACATATTATTCAGAAAACCATATTACCGATAGTTGCGATGAAGCTTTTGTTCTTAATTGATTTGCTGTCAAATAAAATTAAATTATTTACAAACAAGATTAGTGAAAGCATTATTTGAATTAAATAATAATAATAATAATAAGCATTACTTATATATTCTGGCAGCGCGTTATATAAGAAAATGTTCGTTTGAAAAAAAAAACTTGTTCAATTTATTATATTTCTTACAAAAAGAATATGTATATATTTCTTGAATATGTAAAAAATTGCCTATAAACAAAATTGCTGAAAGTTTATTTTCAATTTTAAAAAAGCAAGAAAGAAAACTTTACTGTACGTTTTGACAATATAGGTTACATACAAACGATATTATTCGCAATCAGAAAGCCACTGATCAATTGGTACATATTAACTATGCAAAGAATATTCGAAATTCACAAACAGACGTGTAAGAAAAGTGAAAAAAAATCTACCTGTATATCTAATGCAAGAGAGTTATGCATTAGATAAAGAATACATGGATTATTTTTATTAATATATTACACCGTATGCCTCTTATGCATGGGCCATTTTAAAATCTCACTTTTTCAACGCTTAATAATATTTTTTCTTTTGATTTTACCTGTACGGCGTTTCTTACAATATTTTAAAATTAATTTTTAACATTATGAGGAAATTTGAAACAAACATTTCAAAGACAACAAAAATATGATAAATTCAAGGTAAAAAGAAAATCATATGAAAAAAGAGAAAAAGATTATTCTCTTCTGCGTCTGAATTAACTAGAGATCACTTATATGCATTAATTAGCAAGTGTTGATTTTTTTTAAAATTGAAGTATCACATGAAGAATACGTTGTAAAAATGGTCACATTACAACAATTTGATTTATGTTCACACGAACCAATGATAATTCAGTGAAAAGCAAGAGAAAAATTGAAACTGCTAGAAACAAATTTCATCTCATTTTTTGTGCACTAAGTGGCAGAATTTAAAGACATTTCTCAGTTTCATTTGATTACAGTTGTCCAAAGAATAAATTACTTTAATTATATATTTTTAGCAAGTGAATTACTTGTTTTAAAAAATCTTCGCCATTCATGCATTCATTTGGAACAAAATTTTGCAGCACGTTGTCTCCTTTTCAACAAAGCATTTCTTCGCTTAAAAGAAAATTTCACAAAATGACAGTCTGAAACTGATGTCCTTTTCAATTAAAAATCATTACTTTATTTTATTTTGTTCCATCCTTCAATCAACTAAACCAACACCCGGCTCCTTTGGTCGGAGAATTTCCTGTCGAGACTACTGAAAGTAACTGCTAACAATTTACAAAATTAACATATCGCAGCGAACACGCTCTTGTCCACACCAAAAATTACTGAAAAAGATTTGACACTACAAATGAATCAGACTAAGAAAAATGAAAAAAGTCTCCGATAAAAAAAAAAGCATAAAAATGGAGAAGTAAGTAATTGAAAATGAATACGTTCGCAAGGCTTTTGCCGAGACTAATCATTTAATGGATTCGAAACAGATTTACTTTTTTTAATTTGCATGTTTTCTTTCATCCATCAGCAGGAGATGGATTTTGAAGTCTCCGAGCGAAAACAGTATCGCAAGCAAAGGTGTCACACCGTTATTAGAAAAGGCAGAAGACTTGAAGGATTGGCCTTGGTTGGGCCGTTGGCATTAGGCAAAAAATCATGGCCCGGGGTCTTTAGCTCTTGAGCAGCAATAACAACAGTGGATACAATGACGGCTCTTGCGACTTTCGGTTTTGGCAACCCTTTCAAGCCCTAACGTCGTCGACACACAAGCTCAACAACCCGATCTCTTCACCTCCAATTTCCCACGTTCGGTCGACCACGGGGAGGGAACCTTCACAAAATGAGAAATTTTGTTACCACAAAAACTCGCTCACATTGAAATTTGTTCATTGTTTTAAACAACTCCTCTAAAAATTCCCTTAAACGCATTTAGAAAATTGGTAACAAACCATCATGAATTACCCAATTAAAGGCGGTGGTGACTTACTTTTTAAGGATGAAAATTCCCGCTTCGACTGATTTCCAAGCACTCTGTGCAAATCTATCTGTTTCTCTCAGAAATATTTATCGATTGACATTTTTGAGTTTTTAAACAACTCCCCTGGTTCTACCACTTATTGTTAACTTGTTATTCTCGGCGTTCGAAATTTTTTCTTTGCATAGTTTCAGGAAATGGAAATGAAAAATAAGAGAGAAAAGAAGGAAAAAAGAATGTCCATTGATGCCATCTGATCAACGAGCAGTTCATTGAATAAAGGGCAATAAAACAGGAGAAATGCAAAACAAACTTGCGCCTGTAGTCAATGATATCCTTTTATCTGCGAATACAGTTCGGTGAACACGAAAAAACAAAACAACTTCAAATAATTCTAAAACATTTGAAATCTCTTTACAGATCTTATTTTAATGATTCTAGAAAAAAAATATAGAATCAAATGATTGGAAGGAATTTTAAAATCATTAAAAAGCTTATTAATCTGGAAAAGATGATTATATCTCAGTTTCAGGAAATGAACGCTCTTAGATTTCATGCCCCTTAATTTCAGAAAAAAGAAATTTCACGAAAATTTTTCTTCTTCCTTAATGTCAGGAAATAAAAGAAGTTTAGTGAAGACTTTTCAGAAAAATCTTCAATTGGATTTTATCCCTGTACTTAACATTGCTTTATTTTAGTAATATAACATGCAATTTTTTTTTAATTTTACACATTACTATACAAGAAGAAATGAAATGGTGACAAGGTGTCAATGATTTAAAGATATCTTTTCCCTTATGATATGCATCTGTCATTTTTCAGATATCCTCTTACATTTTTTTCTCAGTTAATTCTTGAATATTTCACATAGGCCACCTAACCTATAATTTTTTCCAATTGATTATTGTATTTTTTAAAGATTTTACATTCGTGCGTGTTGAGATTTGCTTTCATTAAAGTGCTTCTTTATGTTAGCCTGCCCTACTAATTGCTTTGAATGTCAATAGATAAAAGCTGCAACTATAAAGCCTCGTGATTGCAGGTGTGACTGAAAAAGATAAATTAGGATAAGAAGATAAGTCATATCACTGACTCTCCGACCCTCCTCGAAGGTACACGGATAAAAATCTGAATGACCAGACTGCAGCTGCAGCAATAATGGCGGGAACTGTGGTTGAGTCCTAAGGGCTATCACCGGCCACGGTGCAACCTTTCCCTAAGGAAATACGTCCCGTCATCGATGGGAGGAACCATACCCCCACCTTTTCGTGTACCCTCCAGAGTGGCGAGAACCAACCACCATGCCGGAAGCTTCTCATCTTCATTTCGATGTGCCCCCCAGGGGGGAGGAGAAGAAGGTAATAGATTCTATCCTCTGGTTGTGATCTTAATCATTAATTCAAAAATTTCGATATCGGTATGCTCTTAAGCAGCAAACTGGTCTCTGGAATGAAGCTATTGTTGGAAGTTTTTCCTGTAGCGAGCTCACATATATACATTGAAATTCCCGCAGGGAAACAACGTTCCTTCATATTTTGGATGTAAACCATCCTTTTACCTCAAATGCTATACAGGTACTCCAAAATTTTTAGATTAAGAGAAGATGACACACTTCTTATTTATTGCGAGTTTTTGGCTATGGTTTTGGCAGGTGAAGCCGGACCAAGTGGTGTTAGATGCACCTGATATTAGTCCCTAACTTACATATCTATTACTGATTTTAATGAAAGGTTCATTTGCCTTTTTATGAGATTTCCAACACATGGCTTTTTATAATAGCGTCATCTAGTTCTGGATAGGTGCTGAACGCATTAACAAGTGTTTATATCAACTGTTATTTTTGTTTGTCATTATGTTAAATCGATCAGAAAATTGAATACACTTTCAAAAAGCCAAATTTTTATTACCAATTTTTGCCAAAATTTTTAATACCGAATCATTATTCTTTATTTTCTGTTTTTTAGCTTACATAGATTTATGCTTATCTTTATCTTTACTTTTAATTCCATGCAGTTCTTTAACTATAAAATGTTTGAGATAAGATACTTTAATTATCGAAAAAACTAAAGTTACAAATTTTGCTGAAACTAATTAATAAAAATCTATTTATATTTATCATATATGATTTGAGAAGAGTACAAATATCTAATTCCAGCTTTTTTTAAACCTCACAAAGGAAAAGCCTATAGATTTACGACTTAGTAATATTTCCGTCTACATTTTTTTTCCTTTCAACTATTTGTACGGTGTTAATCACTTGAAAAATATGATAAGAATCTTTCATTTTATTGTAATTACTACTAATAAGATATTTTATTACTGCCAAAAAGAAATATCAATGTTAGACAGTCTAAGTGTTGCTTTATAAAATTATAATGAAAACTGTTGACAGAATATATCTAAAATCAGTATTGACTTTGTTGTCGTCAAAATTTCGATCTTCAGTATTATTCAGTTATCATCAGAATTAATTTGCTGCATTATTCCAAAATTTTGGATGCAAATGTGTTTTCATTTCTAGTAATTATAAACGATTTTGAGCATTTCATATCTCATGACCTTTAAATATAAAACTATGTTTTTATTATAAAAAGACAACACATGCTATTGGCTGATATTTTTGAAAAAAAAATTATTTAAAGCATTATAATGATATCCCTGCATGTTGTTGTCTTTCATTAAAAATATACAATGTAATTTTTATTTCTTAAGCTCTGATATGAAAGTTTTTCTAATATCGGCTACTTCAGAAACCTGAAAATAAGCCACTCGTGACCGCATAAGAGATTTCAGTACCAGTCCTCTCCCAGCTCCATGGATTTCGTGACTACGCAACTCACATTGCCATTGGCAAGGTACTTCAGATTCTTATTTGTGGTTAAGCTTCAGGACATCATAAACTTTTTCCACTCGTAACTCTTTTTTGACGGGAAAAAATTTTCCAACGGCGCCAGTCAACTTATTTCGTGCTACTTGAATATTGCGTAATAAATAAGGGAATGTAGTGTAAATTAATGATGAATTGAAAGATATAGAATTTAAAATAATTAAATGTTAAATTAATAGAATGTTCTAACTTTAAAAAAAATTGTTCAATTATTTTTCGAAAAAATATTACATAATCTGAAAGAAAAAGGGCATTTGTGAAGGTTTTGCCCGACTCTATGAAAATCTAGATTTTATAAATTAAAGAGATAATTTCAATGAAATAAAAAGAAAACGTTCTCGGTTTATTTCTGTCTATTTTGTAGTACCGAATTCAAGAAGTTCTCATTTGTTTTAATAATGCTCACTTAATGAGAAAATCGTAAATACGCTTCCTTAAATCTGCTTTTCTTTTTCTTCTTCTTATCTTCAAATACAAAATTTGTCAATAAAAATTGCCGAGAAACCTCAAATAACAAGCAGAATAAAACTTCCTCGATAATCGCGAGATAGAATTTACTTAATAACAATCAGAAAACCCATCTGATTTTTAGAAAATATTCTTGATACTTTTAATTTTAGTTTAATAGAATTTAATAATAAAATTAAACTTATAAAAACACTGTTTGGTTAGCGTTCCAGATCGTTTTGTTAGCGTGCTAGCGTTAAAAAGGAAATAATATTTTTTTTTATCGCAAATCTGGAGATTAATAGAAAATTAGCAATAGAAATATTAGTAAAAAAATTGAAATTGGAGAATTAGAATCAATCTTAAAGTATACTGCCAATTTTTAACGAATATTTATAGATTTTTTTTTCTTATGACATTCATTGTGGCCAAATTTTCTTATATTATATTTTCATCTCCTCATACAAATTTTTCAAAACGACATACGATTTTTTATTAAAATAATTATTTTCGGCTATTTAGAATAGAATCGATAGGACTATAAGCTTTTGATATCCAAAATTTATTACGATATAAGTTTCAATTATTTAAAATTTATAGGCTATGTATGTTTAGATATAGATTTTCAAATTTGTTGCTAATAGATAGAATCTATGAGCAACATACATATTAGTGATCTGAGAGTTAGCCACGCTTGAAAGCATTAAAGTTGATTATTTATACATAGATACAGAATTATCTCTATTAATGACAGAAGCTAGTTATTCAAATTCAACAACAAACCTGGCTATGTTGAAGTTGAGTTCTGCTTGTCAGGCTGTTACAAATGAAAAGATTTAAACTACTGAAACTCATTTTCGCTAAGTGAAACCAAGTTCATACAATTTTAAATTGTTCAGGGCTAATTTTAAGCAGTATTTTCATTTCCCTAATTTGAAGAAGGATAAAATATTTGAAATAAATTAAGTCATTACATTGTACAGTAGACTCCCGATTAACCGCGCCTGCCACTCAAAGTTTTTTTTTTTTTTTTTTTTTTTTTTTTTTTACAAGCGTAAAGCATAGAAAATAAAAATGTTCACAAAACTGAGCGAAACGTTAAATTTGCTAACATCGTGCTCATTTATGGCAAAAATATCCCAGGCCTTCTCGGAACCTTCTCTCAAGCAAACCCAAGAAGCAAAACATAAATGACTGATTTCTTCAAAAAGGTGTAGTTTTACAGTTATGCTTTTGTAATTACATAATACATTACAGTATTAAAACAGTACATATGTATTCATTTTTCTGTGTATCCTTGACGCCTCTCGTAAGTACAAAGCACTTTTCTGTTTTCATTAACAAAATGCATTTTAGGTTAATTTTGAGTGATATACTAAAATATTAAGCGTTAGTTAAACATTTCCTGCTGTTTATTTTACGTTTTATTGTACATAAAACGATTTTTCAAAGTTGGAATGACTGTTTTCTCTTTTGCTATACCCGTTTTTAGCTTTTTTCGGATTATCCGCGATTTTTGTTATCCGCGGCGGCCGCGCCACACAATTCTGCGGATAATCGGGAGTGTACTGTATTTAATATATTGAAAAACTGTGTTAATTATCGATGTGAGATGAGGTGATTGAGAGCTTATTATTACTGCTTTAAAATAACAAATACAAATATTAATGTATTAAGCAGCGCAGGCAGAACTACTTAATACATTAAGTAGTGCAACCATATATTATTTTAATATGTTATAAAAGTTGATAAGTTGACTTAAAAGTATGTGAGAGGAAAAGAAAGAAATTGTACAAAAAGAAACTAACTTATTTATAGTTTATTTATTCATTCACTAAACGTTTATTCAAAACCATACTTTAAAAACTAAGCTTGGAGTTTTTCACTGATGTTCAGATTTTACAGTCTGAGCTTTCATGTGTATCATTTCATGAGTTAGTCTAAATAGTATTCTATTCGCATAACTAATACTGTTTTATTTCGCAAATTCTAATTATTAATATTTACTATAACATAATTACGCCCATCAATAATCGAGAGTATTGAGGCAAGGGCATGTCAACGGGATATGAATCGGTGGAAAAAAATAATAGTTATTCATTTGATAATGCTTTTAACCGTCATTACTCAAGAACCAGTAGACTGATATGCATTTTACAAGTAAATCTGCCGGCGTCCTGGCATAGGGGTAGCGTGTCTTACCCGTGATCTGGACATTCTGGGTTCGAGTTCCGGTTTGGGCATGGTTGTTGTTCTATCTGTGAGATGTGTGAATGTGCCCTTCTGTAAAAAGGGGTTGTGCAAGCGAATGAGTGATGCGTGAGTAGCAAAGTCGTACTCTTGGCCCTAGTTGGCGCTACTAAAAAAACAAGAGACGCTACCTCCCCGGCTTAAATCACTGTCATCGTAACAGCAGGCTTGTCCATGGCAAGTGCCATAAGAAACAACAAGCAAATCTATCACTGTGGTCAGGATGGATACTGGAGGTTTTCCTCGTACTCCTCAAAGCGAAGCACAAAGGAGTATTATTTTTCTCTGAAAATCATCCGAAAGGGCAACATATATTGAAATTAAAATAGATTTCTACCTCAGATGCTGCCATAAGGCACCAAAGTCACTTTGACTAAGAAATGATGTCACACATCTCGTTCACCACGTGTCTTAATAATGCTACTTTTCTAGATTTGTTAGAAAAAGTGAAATTAAAACTAGAACTTCATCAGAAATGTTTCCAATTTTTAACTGTTCTATTTATATTTTTGAAATCTGGAGAAATCATAATGGACTAAAGATAGATAACGAGCTTCATGATCGGAATATTACAAGTTCGGTAAAAGTACATTATGTACAATGATCTGTTATCGTTTAGTGTTTACCCGTTATTAGGGTATGCCCTATTAATGGTGTGGTGTTGAAGTTTGGAAAATGGAGTGTCTCATCTTAAAGTTCTAGACCGAAAGAACCCTCATATGATTTCAAAACTGTATATTTATCTGCTTCTAATGATCTGTATCCCGTTTAGTCTAGAATGTCTAGCTAAATCCATGAATAAAAGACTTGTAATAAAGGAGTAATGTAGCATTTAGTCCAGTTTAATCTAGCATATTTCGCAAAAGCCATAAACCAAGATTCATTGTAAGGGGAAATGACATTTTCTGATGATCAAAAATAGCCAGATAACATATACTACCTATATAGCATCTGAGAAAGAATTCTGGCTTAACTTCTGTATATAGAGTACAGCTTTATTTTCAAATAAAACTTTTAAGAAAATTGGTGTATATTTGTGTTTACATAGAGAAAAGCTAATTTTATCTAACAAATGATATCGGAAAATGTTGCTGAATTTCATGAAAGGAAGATTTTTATAACAAGAATTGCTCAGCCTATTTCATATATTTTGAATTAATTCTACATCGGTTTTCCCCTAGAGTAAATAATAATTTTTTCGCTGAAATGACTAACCTCGAACCATATAAATCGTCGTTTTTGAATTTCTTTTCATCAAAGGATTAATAAATTTATTTTTAATATAATATTATTTGTTAAACAAGCAAATAAATTTCCATTTTACTTTTTATAAGGCAGAAAATACATGAGATAGCATGCATTTTCCTTCCATAGATTTTGTTCAGTTAAAGAATCAAATCTTGTGAAATTGTTTTAAATTTATAGTGATTTGAATTATGATGAAAATCAATAAACAATTGAATGCAAATATAATCGTTTACATTTATATTGATAAAACTGTAGCAGATTTCTTTATCAGACTTGAGAAAACTTCTTTCGCATATTAAAGCACAACAAGGCTTAAAGAAATACTCGACAAACAGTGGAAAAAAGTTAAAAGTATAAATAATATTGGTATGTATTCAAATAACATAAAAATATAAGAAATAGAAATATAATACGAGAATACAGATACATTAAATAAACAATAAAAAATGCATACGGTGAAAAATTGTGATTGAAATAAAACTTCCTCAAATCAAATATAAAGTATAAAAAATGTGCATATTATAACCAAGGAAAAGGACAGTCCAAAATATATGAAATAAACAAATATGAAAGCAGCAGGAAATTACTAAAATGTTCCATACCTATCTTAGTTACGTTGTTTAAAAACTTCTGATGAATTTTTTCTGTTTTATTTTTTTCTTCCGAATTTTCACAATGTTTCAGAAATAACATGTTTATCATAAGAAAGAAACATCATTAAAATAAAATGGAAGCTATTTTCTCAGTTTAACTCCTTTCATTATAGCTGTAGGATATTTTCTCAATCAATCATCATCCATTCCAGTGTCGAATACGAATTTTATCTTTTCTCAGTAAACAAAGATATTGTGTATGAAACTCGTTACTGCAGAGCGCCATTTGGACTGCTCCAGCATTATAAATTAAAAAGTCACCTAGCTTTGGTAGTACTGCATTTTAAATGAAGCAACTAATTATTTTAGAGAAGATAATAGAAACACGTTTCAGCTCTCTTTCCTTTAGAAATACACATAGCCGAAAGGATGAGAAATTTCAATCAATCGCACGAAGATGAGCAGGTTCAATCAATCTGATGAGTTAATGAGATTTAGAGAAAAAATTTCTTAATTTTAAATGTCGTCTAACTTTGGTAGCATTTCATTTTAAATGAAGCAACTAATTGTTTTAGAGAAGATGGTAGAAGTTTCAGTTCTCCTTCCTTCACAAATACACATTTTCAAAAAGGATGAGCAATTTCAATCACTCGTACGAGGATGAGCAGGCTCAATCATTTTTGAAGAGTTAAAGAGATTTAGAGGAAACATTTCTTAACATGCCACATGTGAAGTAAAATAAAATTTAATCATGACGCATAAATGAAAGTACTAAATAGTTATAAGCTATTGAAATCGGAACTATTTAATAAGTTTTTAAATTTCCTCAGGAATGCTAAGAAATACAAAGATGATTTTATAGAAATCTTCAAGGCAATTGATTAATTGTTTAATATTTTATTCATTAAGTTGTTGGTTAATATAATATAGTTTGATATGGCGATATACAAGGTGTTCAGTCGAATCATAGCGAAATAATTAATTTCTAAACCAATACAGTTAGATATATATTTCCAATGGAAAATGCTTCCAAATATATGTTTTATACTGTTTATTTTATACTGCTTCAATCAAACGATGTATCGCTGAAGAAATTACAAAATCTCAATTTTTTATACAGTCCCACGGTTGCTTTTACTTATATTTAGTAAAATATTCTTTACATCATAATATATTAAGCAAAAAATTATTTTCTTCTCTAACCAAACCTGACCAAGTTACCAAGTTATGAAACTTTGAATTTTATTATTTTAAGCTAGTTAAGGCGACGAAAAGGTGCCACGCATTGTTTGGCTGGCCTTCCTCGAGGTGACAATCGAAGAGGATTCAAGTAGTGATATTCAACATTTCGTAGTTCAATAACTTTAGAAAGGTCAATGTTCAATATAGGATGCTTAGTCAGTCTTAGCATAAGGGCCTAAACTTATTATTTAACCTGATTTTGAATAGTATTCCCGATAGACTAGTAATCCTATAAAAGAAATTTTGTAAATCGAAATCTCACAAATCAGTATCTAATTTCTTTGGTATTATTTAAGTTACAGCAATGTTATTTAGTTAAGCTTGATTTGGCTTAGTTAAACGTCATTTTAACTAGATATAACAAATTACCAATTAGTAGTTTCGATCATTATATCTTTAAAATTGTGTCATCGCCAAAAAAACTTGACAAATTAAAATCGTAGTGAAAAAAAATAAAGATTTTGAAAATTGAATTAAAGATGTGAATTGTTGTAATGATTGCATAAATATATGAAATGAATTGATGTAAATATTGTATAAAGATTTGAATTGCTATAAATGTATCTTAATATAAAATTTGAAATAAGTATTTAAGAAATTTCTTTAATAATAAAACAAGAACACTTTTTGTATGCATTCAAGTGTCGAGTTAAAAGCGATGCATTACAAGCCAGTTATTGCCTTATCATTTTATACTTTAGTGATTAAAACTGTTTATAACATATAATACATATTTAAAATGATATTTGATTAAACTCAAATGTATTTTTTATTTTAGATAATGATTTGTCGGGATTTCGATTCTTCTTGTGTTCAGCCGACCAACCCGCCACCATTGAAAGAAGCAGTATCGAGATCGTATTTCAATCCTATCGGCAATCTGGATTGTTCAGATATCGAAAGTCCCAGTTCTTTGGTTGTTGACCAATACCCCCAATAACAAATCGTATCATCTTGTTAGCGATAGGTTGGCAGATATAACGGGATATAGATGCTGATATTATGGCTTCATAATATTCGCCATTGAAACTAGAGCTAGAGATCAGACTTTCATTTGGTTCTATTTGGAATTATAGCAAAATTTTACTTATTTCCTTTATAAAGAACTGAACAAGATAACATCATCATACAGTTAGTACTAAAGTCAATCATAATTCAATTTTTTACCTTAAAACTTTTTGGAGGGAAAAACTCGGCACCAATTTCTCAAAAATCAGTGGCTTAAAATTTCTTTCATGATTGTGCACTATACAACAATCCATCTCTCCATATCCAACTTATGTGATAAACTAATTTGAAGGAATTTAGTAATATGGAATTCACAGTAGTGAACTTTTTTAAGTCGGCATGGTTATAGTTGAAAAGTTTAAAGCGAATAAATAGAGATCACGATGAAGACGCTCACGTTGAAGTGTTTAGAATAATTCAAATAACTTATAGAAAAGGTACTGAAATGTTATCTTTATTGGATTTTCAAAAACCCATTTTTACGCAAAAGTGATTTAATGGACTCTAAAACCTACCCCATAGAAATGATGAGATTTCATGCACACTTTAACAAATATAATTTTAATTTTTATGGCCTATTAAAAATCCGGCATCTGGAACAAATTGAATTCTTTAATCCTTTAAAGATCCATCACAGTTAAGAGTAAATCTAATGTTTTTCAAAAATCAACCATCCATTCAGTTAAAATTCAATCATCATTTAAAAAGCATATTTCTGATGAATTCAAGGACCATAGGTCCTTTATAGCATCTCTCATCAGAATTTAATTTATGATGTGACTGCTACTCATCAGAGTTTATTGAATAATGTAAAAAATGTAATAAATATTATCTACTTGTAAAACTATTTGTAGTTTTATTAGTCTTAAAATAAATAAACAATTTGAATTTAATTAAAAATTCAAATTGTTTATTTCTTTGATTTCCTTAAAAATTAACTCCATTGTTGAATTTCGCTCAACACTAGTCACTGCAGGCGACACATCGGTTTTTCAAGCATATTCACTGCGAAAAGTTTCATTTAAATCTTTCCTTATGGCTTTATCTAGACAGTTGTAAACTTCAAATATTAATAAATTTTTAGCTCTAATTTTTTCAGAAGCCTTCAATATATTTTGTTGATAATGCTATGCACCTCCAACATTCTTTATCATCTAATCGAATATTTGAGCTTTAATATGAAACAAAAACTTTAACTAATCCAATGACTTACTTGCTGAATGGAAACATATTCTTGTAAAAATAGTTATTCTTTATATGGAAACATTCAGCATCGAAGTTTAAGTATGCTATCAAATTTGTTTCATAATTGATGTAGCATCTTAAAATTTTTTGCTTATTGATTGAATAAAAATTCAATATACTATAACAGAGAGCAAAATTTCTTTCAGAAAGTGATATAATTTGTTTATACATCCATCGTATTACAATGATTAAAAGTGAATGAATTATATAGATATTCATTTTGCTTATTTCTAAGATTAAACTTTATTTGCAAAATTTCAAAAACTTTTTAAACGCATATCTTAAAATTCAGAATAAAATATTAGTGGCAAAAGTGAAATCGATTCAAATTTCAGGAAATAAAGAAAAGTATTATTGTCAAGCACACTTCAAAACCTTTTTCGAAAATTTTGAAATTAGTGTAATTAAAAAGAAAATTTTTTTAAGGTAAAACTTTTATCTTTAATATTATCAGCAATTATCATATTAAAACGACCACGTTAATTAAAATTCTAATTAAATTTTCGAAAGAATAGATCTTAGCTGCACATTCCCACTTTCCAAAGTATATTTGTGCCAAATTTTTTAACTCTAGAGCGAATAACCTGCCCTGTAAAGAGTCAACGGATAGGAACACACATTCATTTTTATTATTAATAGATATTAGCAATTCTAAACCCTTTGATTCGCACTTAAGCAGTCAATTGTTATCCTTTCTACTCCAATGATTTATTAAGATTACAACAATTCAATTTTCTTTAAAAATTAATTAAAAGTTATAAAATTTTCTTTTAAAAATGTCTACCACAAATCAGATTGAATTTAATGAAAACTTCATCTGGCAAAATTTTCATATAAAATATTCGTTCCCTTTCAAAAGTATTTTGTCTTTTCCGCTATAATTAATGAATTCAACAAAGTACAGTTTCACAAATTAAATTTGATTGCTACTATAAAATTAAGAAAGAATTTCATTAGTTTATTTACAGATTACTTATTTTATCAGTGCTGTTCTGACTTTTCTATTGGGTCATGCTTAACTAGCCATGGCAATGAATTACGGAATCATGAGAAAGTGGAAATAGCACCGCTTCTACAGATGTAAGCAACCTTCGAACATTTAGGTATCATTTGAGATAGAATTCTGCTTTAACTCCAAAATAATGCGGTAAACTGCCTTCTTGGAAAATCTCCAGAGGAAATTGGTTCAAATTTTTGTATTGTGTTGGGGAAAACCAGAAAGGCCTCCAGCAGCCAGCTCGATTGCAGTAAACAGATCTTTGCTAAAGGGCACGTCGATGTAAAAACAGATTAAAAGTACAATCAAGGATAGAATGCACATCTTTATCCTTCCGATTGATGTTCCGCATTCCTGCGGTCCATTAACAAACTAATGGTGAATAGTCTTGTACTTTTAATAAGAAACAAGATTTCTGTTCCGAAACAAGGATCTGCATCCATCGAAACAAGAAAGTCGATTGATGTTCCGCAGCTATGTGATGCCTTTATCTATACAATCAATCGGGAACTATTCTGCAAATGAATTTACAGCAAAGTTTGGATTTCTCTCAAAGAATCCATGTCAATTTCAGTTTCAACTCTCCTCAATTATAAATCTCCTATCTAGTTAAATTACATTAATTCTTTAAAATTCAGTCGTCAGTTATCTAGCATTTATTGAGGATCAATCTAAATTTTCTTAAAAGCTTGTTAATTATCAGTGTAAATTTGTATCGATTATTCCCTCTTTTTTCAATTATTTTAAAGGCAAAGGTAAATAAAAAAGGGACATATACTAAATTTCTTTCTAAAAATAGAATATTTTGTTATTATAAAACGGAAATATTTATATATCTCTTTTAATTAAAAATTCTTTGATAAAAAATATAAATGAAATTATAGAAATATTTAAGATAATTTTCTTGTTTGCTTTTTCCTATAGCTATTGAAGAATCTCCAAAAGAAAGCACTATGAAAGTTTTCATATTTTCAATACTCTACCATGTAACTCTGCATCAGTGCGAGGTTACAGTTTGGGAAGCTTAGAAACTTTTGAGTGGATTACTTTAAAGCAACAACAACAACAAAAATGCATGAAATGTAAAAAAGAATAAACAAAATTGTTTACTTATGCGTGAATTTCATGGTTATCACTAAATCTGAGTAAAAAAGAAATCAAACGAAACTGTTTGCTCGTACATAGTTTTACTGTTTTCACTCGTTCTGCAAAGAAAGCAACAAAATTGTTTGCTGGTGAATAAATTTTATTGTTATCACTCAATCTAAAAATGAAGCAAGGGTAATCATTTATTCATGTATAAAATTTATTGTTTATCACTCAGTCTGAAAAGGAAACGACAAAACTTGTTGCTCGATAATGAATCTTATTGTTATCACTCAAACTAAAAAAGAAGTTAACAAGATTGTTTATTCGTGTATAAACTTTATTTAAAAGTTATGCATCTGTCGAATTAGTTTTTTCCAATAATTGTTTACTTATTGTTTGTAAATAAGTACAAACTTAAATTTCATAAAAATCGAGAAAAATAAATTTGGTCTATTTATATAGAATCATTTTCGGTGATTTGTTAAATATCTAAGTAATTTTGCATTCTTTTCTGATATCCCTAACATTTCTGTCCTGGTATACTTTTTCAGAGGATAAGAAAGCATATTCTATCAAACATGAATCCGTGATATGTAAAAGATTACAAAAGATAACAAGAATTATTTTTCTTTTGCTTACAAGAATTTACAATTGTCAGAAGTTCGTAACTTAGATATCAATATTAGATGTGAATTACGATAATTTAATATCTGTTATGAATGAGTCTCTGGACTCTACAGGGTAGACTGTTTGAAATAGAGCGACAATTGACAAAGACATGTGGATGCGCATCTGAGAGAAATTTATTTAAATTGAAGGAAATTAAAAATTAAATAATATTTTTGAAATTTTTCTTCGATAGCTTCCAAAAATATTACCAAGCAGAAATTACTTTTATATTGACTTAAAATTAAAAATAAAGTCGTCGTGGCATCTTTTCTTAATTTTGAAAAAAAAAGTTTAATACTTTTATGCACAATTTTCCACAATACTTTTCATTGCTACCATGAAATTCAAATTGTTTCCTTTGTTTCTAAAAATATCAAATCAGTTATTAAAATCATCAGTTGTTAAAAACGAGGAAATGAAGATTCTATTTATATTTTCATAATTTTTCTAGCAATGTTATTATGAATTGTTACTTTCTCATTACATTTTTTTGCAATTTTTTTAATAAAAATTCTAAATAAAATCCATAAATATATTAAGTTTGATAATCGGCATACAGAACGCTATACTTGCTATTCTTTAATTTTTTATGACCGCGTTTTTTAACCCTTCTCACAGGTTCCACGGAATTCATATCCCCAGAAATTATGCTACTCTAATGCAATTTTGAGTTAAATTGAATAAGTAATAAGAATGTTTACATAAGTAATAAGAAGGTGAAATTATAGCTCTTCGAACGACAACTTGCAATTAGATTTTGAATGATGTGGACTTACGTTTTTCATATGTCTGTATCGTCATCGTATTAATTTGACTCTGTACAGGCGGCTCATGTGCCTGTATTCAATGAACAGAAAAGGTATAAGGTTACTAATAATACAGATTAAATTTTTATCTTACTTAAATATAAAAGAAATTTAATAACAGAGTTTTAAGCCTCACTTTTATGTGTGTTCTGAAAAAGAAAAAAAATTATAGAATTAGTTACTGGATGGCTTTAAGATTTTATAATTCAATATTATTACGGAATTCATTATAATATTTACATTTAAATTCCTTTTTTCTCAAATCGACTTCCAAATGGCACTACTGGAATAGATTCAAAATTTATTAAATTAATGGAAAATATTACAATTGTTAATTTCCATCAAGAATGAACACATACAAAGATACTACTATCAGGAGGTGAATCAAAAGTCCACAACGAAACTCTATCTTTAAAGAAATAGTACTACTTAAATAAAGTACGAATACCTTGTTCAAGTACCCATAAACATCAAATTATTCTTTAGAGATTTAAATCCAATGAAATAAAACTAGTGTTCCTGGAGCACAAATTGGACGTCAAAGACGGTTGGTTACTGAATAAAAGAAAGCATAAAACTACAACCTTAGTTTTGTTTTATTTCCGATTCGAAAACAAATCAATAATAATATGAATAAATCAAGAAAAGTTACAAAACAAGAAATTCCAAAATAAGAACCGGATGAAAAGAGAAAGTTGGTATAGTAGATTCAAGTCCAAATTATTGGAATTAACTAGAATTATTTATTTTCTCTTTTGTCAGTTATTTTTATTACATACTGACAAATTCTTTTCGCCTGGAAAACTACGAAATTCCACGCTATAAAAATTCCACATGTGATATCTATTCAAAAGTTCAACTTTTTTAAAAACATTTTTGTTTTGGGTAGTCGAACAAGATTTACTTTAAAACAAGTAACATTCTTTCATATAAAAACAAATAATTTAGAAAATTCTTTAAACTTTCCACGAATAAAAAAAGTGCAATGGGAAAAAATCTCTATTATCAATAGGCGAATTCCATAAACGATAATACTTTTATTTCTGTGAAGTTTCCATAATATACTTGGCATTCTAATCCTTAATTTATAATAGTAAAGGAAATTAGTTTCCTTTTCAAAGGTTTTCCTTCCATTCAATACATTAATAATTAGTATTTATGGTAAAGTCACTTTAAATTTCTAAATAATAATTTTGAAAACAAATGTAATCATTTGGAGGTTCTGGATTAAAAAAAATCTCGTATTGTGGCATTCTTCAACTTCATTTTAAAGCAGCCACACAGTATCGTTTTGTTACGGACTGTAACAAAAGTAATGATAACGACTTTAAAGAATAATACAATGTCTGTGAAATACATGGAGAATAAAAGAATAACAAAATTTCAAATTACATGTCTCAATAAAGCTTCCAAACAGACATTAATGCAGAAACAGGTTAATTACTTTCTCGGTCTTCAAAATTAAAATATTATTCTGTCTTCAATTGCATCGAATAGTCCAACCAGCAATTCATGAGGATGAATATTTTTTCTAGAAATTTATGGATATGCGGAAGGCGACAAGCCGATTACTTTCCATGAATGGTTAACAAAACTTCTTCTTTTTACAGCCGGTTATTCAAACTAATTCTTCACTATCTTTAATAAGTCTAGACTATTTGCTAACCTGTTTTTTTTTTTAAGGTGTACAAACTAAAAAGCGAAAGTTGTCACATTGAAAAATTGGCAAAGATAACTTTGAGTGCTTTGTCACGTGAAAATGCAAATGGGGCAAAGAAATTTAGAACTTTCGCGGATGTTAACCAAGGTACTCAATTATCTATAAATGCAAAAAGTTAGCCAGTTGGCTTTGACTTTAACCTAAAGGTGTAGGTGACAATTGGTTTTGTCTGAGACTGCAAACAGAACAAAGTGCATCCAAAAGCATGCAAATTTCTTTACTTGTCATAAATATTTCCTTATATCCATTTATTCAGATTAGATATTGAAAAATGCCCAATATATTTTCTTTTCAAAACGATTTAACTTAACAACTTAAAAATAGCAAGACCATTTTGTTACGGCTGAAGGTCGACCACACACATAAACAAAAAAAAGCAAACACGAAATGACAAAATTATAAATAACACAGGGTGCAACTAGTGAAAAGTAACTTCCTGCTTTTAACTTTGGTGGTTTTCAAGAAGTCTGGTAGACATAAAAATGTATATTTCATTTATTCTCCATGATAAATTGGGGAAAAGATAACACTCTTTTAAGCGTGAATTATAAATCAACCACTGAAAGATTCTGTGATAAATAATGTAGCAAGCAATGTCAAGAATTTCATGATTAATGGTGAATTTCTTTATTCTGAAGCTGGTGTTCATGAATATGTAATTATAATGGCTTCGCTACTGTAAAAATTCAGACCATATTTCACTTCCTATCAACCGATGACAATGAGAATAATAAATGAAAAAGAGTTCCCTTGCTATACCTATGTATCTGAGGTTTAAATAAATAATCATCATCGTGATGACACTCGAAAACTATAGATGGAATTCTAATAGCAACTTGCCACGGCCTAACCCTTCCAGCGGGAGATACGATCTGTCATTTCAGGTGAATAATTCAACTTAACACCATTTCTATACCTAACGGGTAGAAATAATAAGACAGCAATTAAAGTCTCGGAGAACCAATAAATTAAAAATAATTTATCCTGATTTAAAAATCAAAAAGAAAACAAGTAAAATCTCGCTAACATCAAAACTATTAGAAATAAAAAATATATTTAGAAACAATAAAAAAGGACAAAAATAATAAGTCAACAAAACTATAAATAATGCAAACTAAATTACTGTCAAATTCATTCTTTCTTATTTCCAATGAGGCATACTTTCTTGAGTACAAGGATGGAGTTATAAGATGACCGGAAAGAGTGTTGAGGAAAAGTATCCATTGTGGTAACTTAACGCTCACCGTATTTTACTGCGCACATCACTTGTAAGATTAGTTTATTGATCATACAGATATTCAGTGATTTCATCACTGTTAGTATGAAGCTATCTTCTTAAAATCCCTATCGATAAATTCCGTACTCTTCTTATAAATGTGATAACATTGATATATTCAGCAAGAATTACCAAAAACAAATTATTTAAATCCAAGATCAAAGAATGTGTTTCTTATCTATGCTTGCTTCTAATAGATTAAAAAATACTTAACTAAATTATCCCATTAAATTAGGATTAGTAAAACAATTTTTCAGGATTTTACACTGAACACTTTGAAGATTACATAAAAATCACTCTAAATATTCTAAGCATGTTTTAAACATTTATTTAAAGAAAAGATAAATAAATTATTCAAAAAACTGTTTATGTTTTTATATTTTATATTGTTAGTGATTTTTCACGTTGATTTATGAACAAGAAGCGTTTCTCTAATCCTGGTTCAATGGCTAATTATTTCTACGTTCTTAGAGATAGGCATATGCATCCATTCGTAAAAATATTTAAATGAATTTTAAAAAATTATGTTGTTTCAGTCAATAAATGGTCTACTGAAAAAAAATACCTAAACCTAATTTTCCTTAGCCCAATTAGTCGTATTTTGTAAAATAATCTTCAGACACTAGCATTTTAAATAAAAAAAGTTCAACCTTCCTACAGCCAAAACTGGTCAAGAAAAGAAGCTTCAAATTTTATTATTGTAAGACAACCAACGACCGTCTCGATGAAGTAGAGTTCATTGATTGGCAGATTTTTCTATGTCGGAGTTGAAATCATCTAAAAAATAGGAAAATTCAAAGCTTTACATCTCAAACAGTTTTGATCATTTAAGTGTGGATTTTTTTTTGTTTTTGTTTAAAGTGTTACTGTATTGTAATTATTTTACTAATCATGATTAATAAAATCGGGGACTGTACAAAAATCAACCTAATTTTTCAATAGGACAGGTATTTATCCTATGTGTAAACAAATTATTCTTTACTTTATTTAAAGCATTTTCAAAATGGAAATACACGCTTAACACTGGAATTATAACCCTATGCATCTCTACTAATTTAGAAATTAGTTATTGGCCCGTGATTAGAGCAGGCATTTCATTAATATTCAGCGACTAATACAATATATATTTAACAAAAATGCAAAAATAATATCTTTATCTGCAAACTAAATATCTGCCCTTAAAACATCCTTATTTAAAACAGAAAAACTGTTTAAACCAAAACTACCGGGTTTACCTAATTTATACAAAAATATGTTAGAAATTGCCTTTTTAAAACCATTTATAAACCAATGTTATTTTTCCTCTGAAAACTTTTTTTGAAATAAAAACTACCACAGAATATTAGAAAAGAAAACCATGGAACTGCACTTTTTACAAATACAAATTTTTGATTTAAATTTGGTCATACAAATTTGTTTTGACCAAAAGGCAATAAAGATTTAAAAGAATTCTTTTATACTCACTATAAAAAGTAAATTAGCAATCACGATGGAATTTTTTATTACGTTTTCTGTTAAATATGTGAAGAAAATATTTAATAAATGCATCAAGAGTGTCCACGAGATAAGTCTTAGTAAGAATACATCTTGGAACGGAGTTTCATTATTTGTGTATGTACAAGTCTCCGACAATCAGAATAAAAGCAAAAAGTAAAACACGCCTTTATTAATGTACTAAAAAGTATAAATTAATTTTCATCAAGAATAAAGACATTAAAAGAAAATTGTAAAAGCATCAGACACTAATAAAAATATTTTAAGCAATTAGAATTTTAATTACATTTATATTTTTAATTAATTATGACTTAGTTTCCGTATAGTATTATTTTCGATGCCTCAAGATTTTACAATTTTGTTTTGATTTCCATATTTTTGAAGAAAGAATTATGTTCCATATTTCTTTACACTAATAAAAATGTAGTTCTAAGAACATTTTCATTTTTATCATTTTAATCTTTATAAATATTGAAAGAACCCAAACATCCCTACAACGAAGTGAGGGATGCCAGGATATAGGTGCGAAATTCTAATCCCTTCGTTATATATGATTAATTGAATACCCGAGGTGAAAGCTTTTTTTTGTTAGATGCGCTCGTCCAGGTGGTTTTTTGGACAGGGAGGTTTTCTGATATGTCCAGTTCAGCTAAGCAGGGGTTTTCTTTTGCATATCACCCCTTAAGAACACAGGTTATCACTGCTGTTATTAATGAAGGCTAGGTTGTGTTTTTTTTAAATCTTTGAAACAGAAGCTGGGGTATTTCCCTTATTCTGAGATATCTAAACTCGAAATATCTTAGGAGTTAGAAGATTAAACTTTAATGTATTTCATTATTCTTTATTATATATATTCTAGAATCTTGTACTCACTTTTCTTTTAAAATCTCTGTCAGATAGCGATTCTCATATGGAACCAAAATTTAATTCAAAATAATTTATTAAGTTGAATTATAAAAATATTAAAATATTTATTGTCACTGAGGACACTTAGCTATATCAAATTTCAAAATTCTAACACATAAAAAAGCTATCAAAAAGTCGTTAACAATTTAAATCATTACAAACATAAAAAGAGTCGAGTAAAAAAAGTATAAAAACAAAATCAATTATTTACGTATTGATTCAGGAATCAAATACATTAAGTGCCGCAAAAGAAGACAATGATACTGTCTATGACAGCAAAAATCAACACAAATGTAAAGAATGCTAAGAATAGATTTACTAAACAAAAAAAAAATATCTTAGTGAGCTAAAGCTGTTTCTCTTCCCAGAAGAAATTGTGTTTGAAAAAGCTTGTAAAGGAGCGAAATACATTTTGGAAAATGAATAAAACAACGCATTTATCGTGATATATGTAGATTTAATTGATGATATTTTAATTATTATAACAATAAACTTGGTACATATGAAAACAAATCTCAATATAATTGCCTCGCTTTTTTAAAAATCATAAGCAAAGAGTTATACTTGCTTAAGGAACAATCAGTATGAATGTTTCTTGAATATTTATTATTTCGTTCTTTAGTGATTTTTTTGTCGTCGACCACGAAGAAACTAGTTGCTACTGTAAGGAGTGGTCAAGGATTTTGCATATCGCCTCTTTTCTGGAACAAAGCGCAAGCCCGTGGTAATTGAATGGTAAGTTTTCGACGTTGGGCTCCAGATTTGAAACTTATTTCTGCTAGAGGTTGGCAGTACTTGTTAAATCTGAAATGGTGTGTTAAACGTCCTCATACAGGTGTATTGCGAATGTTTTAAGAGGAGGTGACTGTTGAGGTGTCGTATTCGTCGTCTGACTACAATTCGAAATTTTGAAATCCGTCTCAAAATAGCAGGTGTATTGATTTCAACCGAAACTTTGATATAACTAGGCTGAATTAAGCAGAATTGGAACAGGCAGATGATCTCTAAAAACGGAATGGTCTCGTGAAATTCTCTTGTAAGCGTACGTGGAAGATTTCACCCGCTGTTGTCATCAGAGAGAATTCAATCTTTTAAATCTTGTGTGGATTAAATCAATTTGATATCTAAAAAATACTGTGATTTTTAATAGAAAAATATCACAGTATTTTTTAGAAAATGAGTTGTCTTGTAGGAGCAACCATTGGATTGTAATTAACCAATTAAAAACGCAACCAGTTAAAAAAACATTTATATATTATCTGAGAATAACATTAGTTAAGAAGCTAAATTGTATAGCACACATTTAAGAGCGATGGGCTAGGACTGTGAGCCGATACCAGAAATACCATGCCGAATTACAGGTCTTTGTTAAAGACTAAGAAAAATTCAAAAGAATCTTGTAGCAAGAGGTCACTAAGAGGATTCTCCTGTGTTATGCAATTGAATGGTCATTTTCAATCTCTTCCAAGTCGGAGAAAAACCTCCCTCTCCACAGAGGATTTTCCGCCTGTCTATCACCATTCTTATTGAATGACTTCAACACCATTACAAACATCAAGCCATTATACCTAAAATATAACAAGATAATATATATATATATATATCAATGTATTGAATTCGGTGCCTAGGCTACCAATTAGCCTAGAGATTTTGAAAAATAATCAAAACTATTATTATCTACCTCTTACTGTTTAACAAAGAGAAACAAATCACAATAATATAGCTTACGAGGAGAGTAATACCCTGACAATATAGAGATGATTTAAACTCAAAAGTAGGAACATAACGCCGCGATTGCCCATTTATCATTAAAGTCCTAGAATAGAAGCAAAAACAAATAGAATTATTTCATAATAAATTTCAGACCAAATTATTGAGAACTGAAAGAAATATAATCCCAAGCCACAGTAAAAAAGTTAAATAATTAAAATTTAGATTGACTGTCTTTCTTCAATGGCAATGCAAGATCATGAAACAATTCTTCAAACTGTCCGAGACATCCAGTCCTTTCTCATCCAAATTCTGAGCATCCTTTTAAGGTGGATCAAAGCACATACAGGTGAAAATGGTCTGGTTTAAAATCCAGAGTCCATTTGATAAAATAATGACTGACCAGTGTTTTCGCTTTCTAAATTTTTTATTAACACCACACGAGACAACACAAAACATTAATCCAGATGACAAGAATTTTGATGATTGTGGGTTTCGTTTTTTATTTTGAACTGTGATTACCCACGTCAGTTGTTGCCGAAATCCACACGGCGTCTTTCGAGGTATCTTTACTTTACATTCGTGATCACATGACCGGTTGGGAGCGCGCATGGTCCAATTATCGGGCATATTGGGAAATGAAAAAATTAATAGTTCCTCTAAAAAATGGCATGGCAAATGGCAAAGAAATGGCAAGATTTTTAGGACAATGGAAACACTGTATATAAGTAAATATAACACTGTACTTAAAGTAAGCTAAATATTTCAGCTGAAATTAAGTCTTCTGACACTTAAAGAAATCCTGTTTCTCACAAGCCATTGTTCATTTCCTTCTTTTCTTCGCCCTTTTCACCGCCAATTGCCAATTTCACCGTTTTAGCGTTTGCGGAGAAGTTAGTGACCCCATCCATTATATAACATTCTACCTTTCTACTCCCTCTCTTAGGACCTAATTATACTTTAACCTCCGCTAAAAAAGTCTTTGGTATAAAAGAGTTCTTAATGATCCTTCTTTAAGCAAATGAATAATAAGCATGATTAAATGTATACTAAATAAGGAAAACTTACTCTGATTAAAATAATCACACCAACTCTCTTTATACAATATTTTTAATTTTCCTTGCATTTTATTCAAGCTACAATCTTCCTTAGTGTCTCAAATTTATGATTGTTTTCTCCATAGCCTTTGAATTCGACATTTAACACAGTGTTTCTCCATTTTCGCAATTTTAAAAAAAAATTGAGCGTAGTTATACGTTTTATTTACATTGCATATTCCTATTTTCATTCTTTCTACACTCTTATATTCAAGACATTATTAAATTTTTCTTCTTTATTGCTGCCGTCGTTTCGATGTATAATCATGTTCTTTGTAATTTGTCTACTTCTTTCCAACTGTATATTATGACATTTTTCTTTTTTAATAAAGTCTATCTACATCTATACCAAACCAGATAAGAACCCCATGAATTTTAGAAACTTAGGTATGTTGTGTTAAGATAAGAAATTAAGGTAAGAAGATATGTCAATTTGAAAAAATATACAAAAATATGCAATCATATTTGAAAGAGTAAGAGTAACAAATAACATTCAAATCGAATATCAACAGGTTGATTAAATCTGATTAGTATTCAGTTTTGAAACTAAATTAGAACTCAATGAGAATTTGTTCCAAGGTCAGATAACGAAGATAATACCGAAGCCAATAACTTCCTCTAAAAATCTCAGCACCACAAAGGAGGTACACTGGTTGACCCAAATGAATCTAACGTTCCGCAGGCGAGTTGCACTGCATATCCTTGATGAAATCTGGTGTCTACAATCCAAAACCGAGACTCTGTCATAGAAATTCTACTTATCAGTAGAAATAGGATGAGGAGAAATAAAGAAGTTAGAAGAAAAAATAAATGGAATTTAAGTAATTTCAGAAGAAGTAACTCTTTCTATCAACTTTTATTTCAAACTTCTAGCAAAGAAGTTTTCTTAGAAAGCGCTTTTTTTAATTTATCCCAAAGCAACAGTTTATAATAGAATAAATACTCGAAGAAATATTTGAAACGTGGTCATATCTAGAATAGCTTTATAATATCTATGAAGTGAATGCTAAAGGTCAATCCAAATATATTAAAGATAAGAATATTTGAGCTTCAGGGTACATTGAGATATCGAAATTTATTATTATTTCCCTTGAGAATTAGATTAGTAATAGATTTTGCGGTTTTGGGTCATTAAGGAGCTCTTTAACCTGGTTACAAAGACCCCATTTAATGACCGAAAGATCACAAATCACAGCCTCTGTTCTACAAATTCCCTCCCTATTCACATGTATCAAATTGATAAAGGACCCTGTATCATAACGGTTGGCATAATACAAAGAACGTCTTGAAGATCTTGAATCGATCTTGAAAGTACCACCCCTTAAAGGGGAAGGACAGAATAGTATAATTGAAATGCGAAAGCAATAAGAGAAAACAAAAAATGAAAATGGTGACTACTGAAACAAAAATACGAAAGGATGCATAGAGCTAAAATGAACTATCATTAATAGGAAAAAGTAAGTATGTATAAACAGAGAAATATAGTTTGATAGAATCTTTTAAAATTTTAAAATTAATTGGAAGGGTAGCAAAATGAGACAAAGGATGTTGGTATAAGACTGAGATTAAAACTGATTGGAAAAGTCAGGTTCCAGACGCTGAAAGGTTCAGAACTGCAGGCCTATGATTAAAATTTGTAGTGCTGCCTCAAATATCAATCTTTCATATACCTAAGATTCATAATTAAGAGATATCTCTTTAACGATAAATGATGTAGTTGCAATACAAGAGGATGTAACTGTTAAGACGATGCAGAATGACACTGTAACAAATCAAGTCTATGCTAGAAATTATACTGGTTTTATGTAAGAGAGTGAAATTATAGAATGAATGATTCATAAAAAACTTCTTAGAACGACTTTAATGTCTTTTTCTTTCAAAAAGTAGGTCACGTCCCTTTTACTTTAGCATGATGATTGTAAATAACTGTTCTATAAATTTCAGGTTGATCAACTGTACACAGATGAATAAATTTTATACAATAATATCTATTTGCAAAACCACCCTGTAACCGTTAGATGAATCATTGTGAAATAACGAATAGAACAAGATGCTAGAAGATACAGGATACCATTTTGTATTGAAAGCCAGTTAGAATGTAACTTCAGGAATACTTTCTCCAAAAGTATCGATTGGTTCTCCAGTTGATCCATTCTCTAGCAGTTCTGTACCACATAGCTGATATATAAGTGGAGGGAGCTAGTCCCTTGTTTTTTGTCTAAACAAGTGTACCCAACATGAGTCACGTAACTTAGGGGAAATCTGGGAGTAAGAATACCTTATATATATATATATATACTGTTGTCGAATTTCCACCAAAATTAAACAAATCTACAATTTTAAATTAAAAGTTTATTGTGCTTTTTAATTATACCGCTTATATACGCACTAACTGACAGCCTGACAGACAATCATTACTTTGGTGGGATTTTCCAAAGTTTGGAACAGATTG
>JAPMOR010016510.1:1282162-1298826 GCA_026543865.1 Argiope aurantia | reverse complement strand
ATATATTCATTCTTTGAAAACTGAGCAAACTGATTTCGAAAATAATGTTCCCTTTTTTACATCAGTAGCCGAGTTTGTTGATTTAAATTATGTTTAGTTTTTTACTTTGTTTTTGTGCATTAATTAGAAGTGATTATTTTTCTTCTTTAAGGAAACATTTTATTTCTTTTCTTTACCTAAAAACATCTTTCAATTTTACATTGCATGTTCAAATACTTTTATCATTATCTCATACAGATAAAAAAAACTTTTATAAAAGCAGATAATAAAAGTGACCTAAGTCTTTTTTTTTCTGAATATTCTGAATATTTAAAAAAAATGCATTCGTATTTTATAATTAATATCTTTTACGGTACAATACGATTCGAATATTTATGGTAAAAAAGAAACAACATATTGGAAATAACAAGGAACTTTATTTACACTAAAATAAATACACAATTATTAATCGGTCAATAATGTTTATGTAAACACTTGTATTAGCGAGAAAAAATCAAGCCAAGCTTGCAGCCAAGCACTTGCAACATATTCGAGATTAAAATAAAGCAAGTTGCAAAATATAATGCAGTTACATTAGTTTAAATGAAGCGTAATAACAAGTTAAATAAATTTAATACAATAACTAAACCAAACTATGAAATATTATTCAGTTATAACACCAAAACCACTGAGTGATCGAGGTTATGAAATTTTAAATTGACTTAAAATGGATATAAACAGAATATGTTTATTGTATATACTTGTGAAATGATACAGGACTATCCTTAGAATTTTTTTCTTTGCATCCAATTGCACAGCAATAGTTAACCATGGCTTAAATAAGCTTTAAAATCCAACAGTTAAAAGCGAGAAAAAATCTGCCATTGAAATATAATAGGGAACGGAGAATACGGTTACAGCGAACACAAATTCTGTCCCTAGGTCACGTGATTTTATCTTGTCCTACATCAAAGTAGGGTTCCACTCCTTCTATCACTATCTCAGCTCTATGTTCTGGACCGAGGATATCTCTAGCAATGCCAGTTCAAACGCTGATATTTAAATTCTTCTGAGCACCATGCTATTATGATTTTCCTGGGTTTTCTGACACTTGTAAGTGATAGTTATGTACAATTATGTACAAAAATGTTGTTTCGTCAATGAAAAAAATAAAGCCAGACAATCAGCTTGAGACATGGCTTATTGCTTCAATGTTACAGCGATTCCTTTAACAATCAGCCGTTGCTCTTATACTCGCTCTTATACTAATATCGCTTGCCTTCCATTAATATTTTTATAACTATCCACAAGTTATTAAACAGTTGATCTGAACTACCCTGAACATATTTGCATAGTTTCAATAATGATGGAAGCTTGTCAAATGGAAACCATGGCTATCATCTCATTATATCGGCTTAATAAACCCTTGTATTAAAAACGATATATCGATATATTTAGTGTTAAAGGCCTTACCTAAGATCAACAATTTTATACAGGAATGGAAAGGAGAATAATACTTTAAATAGAGAGTATTAAGTTTCGAGGAAACCATTACCATTGGCTAGATTTTGAGCTCCTGTCGATCAAAAGGAAAAGATTCAAAACACATATTTTATTTTTTACACTATATTACGAAACTTAATACAAAATATGTATTATTCAAGCATGCAAGAAATTCAAGGCTTTTTTCCTTTAGGCAATGAGAGCAGAATGCTCCCATTGATTTATAAATTGAATGAATACAGTAATTTATTATGGAGTCAGTAGAATATTATAGCATTTTCAGACTGCGTCTACCTGTCTACCTTTTTCGCCTGTTTTTTCTCCCCTCATTAGCAATATATATGTCGACTTAAAAAGCAGTTTGAGCTGTTTGTTATAAATCGAGCTAACCTAAGCGTTTTACTCGCTAATTGATGCAAATCGTCTAAAGAATCATATTAGCTATACAAAACCCCTCCTTATATTGCTTCTTGTTGTTTGTCTCATAGTTAATATGCGGTTAACCACAGAAGACATAATTACAGACAAAAAAATTTGGGAAAATAAGAAACAACTTGCTAAATATGCTTATTAAAGCATATGCTTTTAACTGAAAGTGTTTTGGTGACTCTTGCTAGTAATTTTAATATGGGGTTTATGGTAAATACAGCATTAAGTTGCAAAAAAATGCGCCATTACACGTCAGTGTGACTTCTGTTTATTGCTTCGAATATTTTCATATTTTGTTTATGTTCCAAAAAAAAAAGAAGAAGAAAGAAATGAATATCACACGATTACTTTGCGGTTTACTGATGACTCTTTTTAAGTTCAATCAGTTTTCTGTTTTGCTTTTTTTAAACTGTCTGTGAACTTCTCTTCTTTATCAACGGCTATTACTTTAAAATTATTTGAATAACTTTAAGTGGTTTGGATAAAAATTCAAAGCACTTCGGTGAAAATAAATTTTAAATAAATTAAAATAAATTAATAAATAAAAAACCATGATAACAATAACATCATTATTTTTTAAACAAATTTTAAATATTATTTTTACAGTCGCTCGGTTATTTAGTGAATAAATTTCTATTTAATTAAATGTTTAGTTTCTAAAAATAAATTTAAATATTTCAATAATAAATATATTTACATGACTGCTAAATTGTTGTTTAACTAAAAAAATTTCAAATCCTTTCTCCCTCACTTGGTGATTTAAAGAAAGAATTTCTATTTAATAGAATTCATTGTATTTTACTTAAAATAATCTTACATATTTTAAATGTCATTACAAGTAATCGTTTATTTATTACCGATTTGAAACGGATATCAAAAGATAAAATTTATAGATAAAAAATCTTTTTAGATTCTTTTTTTTATTATTATTATTATTTCGAAAATATGTAGAAAAAAATACTCCGCATTAAGAGTGATTACGATATCGCTTAAGTTCGTGATTTATAGCAGATTTTAACCCAAAATTTATCACAGCTTTTGAGCTAATGAAATTCAATTAACGAAATTCTTTTTAATGATAAATTTCACTTTTTTCTTTATTCAGAGAATTAGTCTCTGTTATAGAATCATACTTCATTTTACTGCTTTTTCTTCACCCAATATCTTTCTGCTTCTTAAGCTGCATTCATCGTTAAGTTAGGAAAATGCAAGGTATAGAATCTAAAGTAGGTCAGTGGCTTATTTCTAACAGATAGAAATAGGCAGATTTCCATTTGGGAATAGACTTTTAATGGTGTAAAGAATTATTTCCCATTTTGTTTGAATAAATAAAAACACTGCTGAAAAATTATTAAATACAAATTTATAAGCAGTCCCTAAGTCACATTAGTAATATTTACTGAAGTAATCTTGACACACCGTCATTTAAAAAAAAAGAAATTCTACCAAATCCGGCTGAATTTTGATGCATTGAATTTCATGAGTTTATATCTATTTAAATGGTTGCTGTCTGCAATACGGTCCGTCAATGAATGGAAGCCGCTTACTTCAGTCGGCCGTTGATTGGCCTGAAATAGTTAATTCCGAATTTCATAGCATGGCTTAAGTAGCGGAAGAGAGGGACTTTTCTTGTTTAAAATGTTAATGTACCAAGATTATTTTACAGGAAATTATTTTACAGGATGACTACCAGGAAATTACACAAAAATTTTGACTTTTGTTAGTTTTAATTTTTTATCAATACATTTATTGATAGAAATAACATAAAGGAAAATTTTCTACTCCATTCATTTCCAATTCGAAAAATATGCCTACCTTTAACTATTTATAAATTATCTATTGAGTCATAATTAGAGTGGACACCATGAAGACAAATTTTTATTTCAAATAAAATTGGCGCTTCCAATTTAAAAATTTATCAAGATGAAGTTGCATTCCGTGTTCAGTTTCAATCATTTTTTTCCTTTCGGTGTGTTCAGATAAACGTAAAATTAAAACATATTCTTTATCAGAACAATATTTTTCAAATGTACTCATTGCAGCAGACCATGCCAATTTATTTCAAAATCTCTGAATTATTTTTAAGCATCTTTACAACATCTGTACATTTAAAGCACTGAGAAATATACACATAATCTGAAGGATTTTAAATGTATTAATCATTTCAATCGGGTTGTTCAGATGAAAGCTGCCTCGTTTCTCCTTGTTCGGTCATTTAATTTATTCATTTGATTCCATTCATTTTATTTACATCTCATTCAGTTAATTTTAAAACATCAAATCCTTTAGTTAATAACTAGCCAGAAGTATGAATGCTTAGATTTTCATTTTTTCGACTTCTGATATGAAAATTTAAACAATATATGATCAATCTATTTTTTTATTGTACATTCCGGCTGTACTAATCAGCATTCTTTGGTCGCGGTGGCCTAATAGTAAGGTATCCGCTTCTCAGCAGAAAGACCAGGTTCGAAACCCTATTTTAGCACAGAACTGCCGTGGAAGTGCGTCTGGTTGGATTCCTCTTCTCCCTTTGGTATAGCGCAGAAGTCTTTAGGGGATCAATCTATTTTAGGGAATCAACTTGTTTTCTGACCCGGATTTAAAATTATAAAGTTTATCCCAAAAAAAATTGCTCTCGTAGGGCTTCAAAAAGGTGGTAGAAGTAACTGAACACATTATTTTCTGTTGCATCTCAGGAATGTTGTCAGACCGCTTATTTTGTACATTAGATATGTTTTGTGCAAATGACCTCAAATGACGATCAAGCTATATAAGTAAAATGCGTGGAGGCAATTTAATTTCAGAACTTATTTCCCATCTTGCAGAAGGAATAAGGACGTGACATCGTGGCGTCCTTATGACGTGACGATATAATAAGGCATAGTGTAAGGTAGTCTACATTCAGTTGTTAGCTGATATATGTTGTTATTATTAAATGCAATAAACTTTTGTATAAGGCTATGATTACATCATTCATAAATTGCACGTATGGCAAATCACGTACCGCAAAATTAACTTTCTATAGGAAAAAAATTTGTCAGGCACACTTTCAATTAAGAAAGTATATAAAGGTTAAACAAGATTATATTCTTACAACCTAAACAGAAAAAGGAAGCAAATGTCATTTTAAAGATTCTACTAGTATCTTCATCTGCGTTTGGCTATGTCCCTGCCATGCGTCATCAGATACGTAGAACTAGCTTCAATATAGAGGATATGAAAATCAGCGAAATGTGGAAGAACACTCATAATACAGGATGTTTATTTAGTCCCGGATCCATTTTGATGTTTAATAAATCATAAAATAATAAAGATAGATTAAAATTAATAACATAAATGTTTAAATAGACTCAAAAAGTTTCATGACCCTTGTCAATGAACTGCCACGTGTGCCCCCTTCGTCGCACGGAGAATATCAAGTCGATAGTCAATTTCACGCCAGGTAGCGGCAAGCATGTCGGCATCCACAGAGCCTATTGCGGTTGTAATTCTAGCTTTTAGGTCATCAATGTTCGACACTCTCCTCTTGAAAACGTTCGCTTTTACAAACCCCCAAAGGAAAAGGTCCAGCGGCGTTATGTCAGGTGATATGGGTGGCCAAGGAATTGGACCTCCTGGCCCAATCCATCTTCCTGGAAAATGGTCATTCAAAGAAGTACGAACGATGGTACCCCAATGAGGTGGCGCACCATCTTGTTGCAAAAAGACATGTGGCTGAAGCTCTTCTAGTTGTGGAAATACGAAGTTTTCCAACATGTCTAAGTATACGACTGATGAGACCGTCTTTTCTGTAAAAAGGAAAGGCCCAATGACTCGGTCGTGCATTTGTCCGCACCACACATTAACCTTTGGGGAATCCCTTTGTGCCTCACGGTATTCATGAGGGTTTTCAGATCCCCATATGCGCACATTATGGCGATTAACAATGCCAGAAATATGAAAGGATGTTTCATCGGAGAACATTATTCGCTTCAGAAAATCAGCAGCATCTTCTATCCTCCTTAGCATATCTGTTGCAAAGGCCATCCTCCTAGGCCTATCGTTCGGTTCCAAAACTTGAATAATTTGAACTTTGTATGCATGCAGTCTTAATTTTTTCTTAATAACCTTGTACACCGTCGAAATTGGCATATCCAATTCTGTTGCCGCTGATCTCACAGATATTCTAGGATTGTGTAGAAATGTCTCTCTGACACGCTCAGCATCAAAATCACTTGTGCAAGGACGTCCGGAACGTTTCTTATCTGCGATACTTCCAATTTTTAGAAAATTCTTTTTCCACCGCAAGATGCTGTTTTTGAATGGAGGATCTTTTTGGTAAATCCTGAAATTTCTCGGTGCTTGCACTATCGATTTCGTTTCTACGAACCACCATAAAATCTGTGCTTTCTCTTGTGGTGTATGCATTCTCCTTAATATCCGCTCGAATAAAACATCACATACAAAAGTACTACATAGAACAAACACATCAAAAGTAAACATAAAATTGCAATAGTTGCCAAAAACAAAAGAGAGAAAAATGCAATTAATAAGCAGACGATATTTAGAAAAGTACAGATATTTAGACTGGAAAATGAAATTATCTGAAATTAACCACACGCGCAGACGATATTTACAAAAGTAAAAATATTCAAACCTGAAAAGGAAAATATATGAGTTATTCCATCAATAAATGCCATAAGTTTGTTTATATATTCATTATTTTATGAGTTATTAAACATCAAAATGGGTCCGGGACTAAATAAACACCCTGTACGACCAGGAAATGTTAACTATTATTTATCCTACTACACGCCTCCTACTTCTGAATTCCTCCTTAAACATGTTACATGAAAAGATTTTTATTATTATTCATTAAATAAGAGCATGTCAGAACTGACGTTTTTAAAAGTTTGCGGAATTTTTACTTGGCACATATCTTTTGGTATAAAGAAGTAGAACTTGCCGATGCTTCTCATGAAGAGTCTTCTCCTTTCTTCATTTGAGTGCAATTCCATTGGAAAATCAGGCTGTTCCTGTGCCTTTTTTTAACAATTCATTTAACTTCTTATAAGTTAAAAACACTTTACCTTTTGCTTCATTATCATTGCCTTAATAATTGGCTAGTTTTACTAGATCATCCCATTCTTCGTTTGTCACTTCTCATTAGTCATTCTTGATTAGTCCTTAAAATCTTCTTCCGTATCTGAAAATGTTTTCACCGTCAATTGTTTTTCAGGTAGTGCGATTTTTTTTCCGCTTCATTTTCAATTTATAAAAATCCTTCAAAATTGTTAGCAACTTCTGCCGAGGCTCTAAAGCGCACCATATATGAATCAAATTGTAGTTTGAACAATTTAAAGGAAACAATTTAAATAACAGATCCGTGCAAAAAAAGTTTATTGTATTTTAATGATTCGAAGGTCGGCGTCCTGGCCTAGGGGTAGCGCGTCTTCTCCGCGATCTAGGAGTTCCGTGTTCGAGTCCTGGTTCGGGCATGGTTGTTCTCTTCCTTGTGTTCTCTCTGAGAGGTGTGTGAATGAGCCCCCATGTAAAAAGGGGTTGTGAAAGCGAATGTGTGTGTGTGCTATCTTCATTTGAGCTAGAAGTCAGACTTCTGCCCTCGGGTGCTCAGGGGTCTTTACCCTCAGAAGCTACTGCGCAAAAATTTCGTTTAAAATATTCACAAGACTAAAAAAAATGAATCGAAGCATGCAGAGCATGAATGAAAAACAATCTTAAAAAGTAAATACTGTAACCAAATCAAGGTCGGATTTGTTAAGAGCGAATTAAAATAGTATTTAAAAAATTCGGAAAGGTATGTTATTTGAATGAAAGATATTTTAACAATAACTATTTAAATACCAAAAATTATTGGAAAAGACGAATCAAAATTCATCAAACATTTTTTAAAGAAAAACGTCATTAAAATACATATGGAAGCTTGATCTTTTAAATTCTTGAATCTTAAAAGGGCTCACATTACAAAAAATTAGGCAATTGGTTTTATTTTATTAATTACTTAAGCTTGTTCCACAAAAAAGCTCCGAGATTTCCACAAAATTTGCTGATTTAAAGCTTTAAAGAAAAAATCTTCTGAGCATATTTTTTGAGCTTTTTTAATACACAAAATTTGAATATGTTTACCCATTTACATATATATAGCAAAAGATAATAATAACTAAGGAATTTTAACGTTTGATGAAATTTTTTTAAGTAACAAAACTAAAAATGAATAGGTACATTTGGATCGTAGCTTTGAAGCTGACATTTTATAATTGAAGTGGATTCTTTTCTTTATCAAGCGTTTGTATCCTTAAGCTCATTGACCTACAAATTTATATTTATTATTTCATAATCAAATTACACTCTCTACTTGGAACATTTAGTCTTATTTCAATCAATTTCAAATATCATGTAGCATCAAAGATACTTGTTAATTAATTTATCTAAGTGATTTCTGTTTTTTAATTAGTTGCTACATTGACTTAACTACAAATTTAAATATCAAAAATTGTGTAATTTAATGTGTACTTCAGCATGCTGTCACAATTAAAATACAGTAGAGTTTGGCTTATCAAAGCTGATGGGATTACAATAAAAATTCAATTTATAAAATATTTCGAATTAAGGAAAATTGCATCTAAAATTAAGTATAAAATGAGAGAACGATTTTTTAATTTAAAAAGGCAGAAAATTATTTCTCCGGTTTAACAGTTTTAATAAATAATTTATATTTAAGTAAAGAATAAGTAATTTTGTTAAATAAAATTATCGTAATTATTTTTAAAACTTTATAGTTCTGAAAAAAGGAAATAATTGTAATAAATAATTGAGCAATTTAAATAAATAAATAGCGCATTACTTCAAATTCATCAATTATACAATAAAGCTTCAAAATAAACAGTAACATTCTCATTTGGCAGGCTCAAAGTTTTTTCAATAGTGAGAAATTCATATTGCTTTTTAATTGAATATAAACCACCTAAAAAGAAGAGATAGAGTTGTCTCAAAGTACGGACGTATTTAATTAACAAAAATAATTGAGAAATGAATGCATTTTTTAAATCAAATTAAACAAAATAAATTAGAGTAATAACGATATTTTAGCCTTATTCTGATACGATATAAAGGAAGCAAAATTAAAATTCGAATCACCATAGAATCAGAATCAAAAATTCTTCCACTTAGCCAAATTTCACTTAATCGAAAATGAACAAACGTCTTTCCTCACAAATCCCTATTGAAAAAAAGCCTGAACCCGTTTTATCTGTAAGTAAGCGCCCGAACACAAAAGACGACCCCCATTTCCATCGGGAAACTGACTGACACTTTCTTATGAAGAAGCCCTTTCACAAGGAGATCCATTACGAAATGCAATTAGATCCAACAAAAAACTCCCTGATGAGAAAATAAAAAGGAAGTAATTCATGGTTTCTCGGTAGGATTTCAACCGGTAAGCGTGATTACGGAGAAGAAATCACTCGAATCTCGATTTTATCACGAAGCGTCAAGCATTGAATTGAGGCCTTTTTCATAAAAATAGAGAAGCAGCAATCGACTACACACTATCAAAAACTATAACTATAGCCTTACACTTGCCTGCTTCAAAAACAAAATCAAATCAGAAACATTCCAAGCATCCCATTTTGTCTGTGTATGAGGCTGTAAAGATCCATCCCACTAATAGACCCAACGGAAGGTGGGGTTGTTCAATTCGCCTCAGAGCTTTGCTCAAATGCTGCTTGCTCCTGCGCTCGCCACTAAAGGGCGTTAGAGGAGATGGCAGGATAGTTACCATTCAACCCAGTCAAATTTAACTCAATAATCAAAGTGAAAGGAGTGTTGATGGTCCTTTCCAAATATTGGACTTGAGCAGGAAGTGATTCGTTTCCCCAAATATATGATTCGGTATAATATCAAGAGTTCAAAGGCTTTTGAACTTAAGCTAATGTTTTAAAGTAAATGTTCTAAATATTCTCTTTAATTTTTTCCACTCGCTATCTTTTTTAGAAAAAACTCCCCTCCCCTCTAAACTTAAAAATATTCTAAAAATGAAGCTGATTTTAGTAATAATTGTGGGAAAATAAGCCTAAAATAGTTACTCACAAATTTGAATGAAATATTGCAAACCAAGAAAAATTACCTAACTGTTCTTTTTTACAAATATTGAAACCTATTCGGATGAACATAAGGTTGTAAAGTTCCATTCTCCTAATATGCCCAATAGAGAGTGGGGTTGTTCAATTCATCTGAGATCTTCTTTCAAGTTCCTGGGCTCCCCACCAAAAAGCGTGAGAGGGGATGGCAGAGACAGTTTCCTTCAGTCCAGTCAAATTTAACCCAATAATCAAAGTGAAAGAATCGTTGAGTCTTTTCTCCAAATGCTGAAGCAGGAAGCTATTAGTTCTCTCAAGTATAAAACCCTGTATAATATCATGAGTTCAAAGTTCTTTGCATAATGCTGATATAAATATTCTAAATAAAAAAAATCTGAAACTCTTTTCTAATTCATTACTCTTTATCACAAGTAACGTAATATTATTCAAGTAATCCAACATGTAAAAATGGTTTGCCTTAGGAGAAAATGATCGCAGTTGATTTGGAAGTAATATGCAGTGTTTGCTTGAAAGACTACAGATGCGACATTTCAACAATTACATTTCTTTTATCGTACTTATTCAGATGAATGATTCCATCTTTTGACAGCTAAGTTGAATGCTTTTCTTCCTAATCATAACAGTTGTTTTCGAAATCGTTCAGTCATCGTCATTTCGAGATGTAATCTTAGTTGTTGCGAGAATAGTCTTTCAAAGATGGCTTCAATGGTCATTTTCCCACGGATAGAAGAGAAAAAGTAATTCTAATAGTTTAATTTTAAATTGAAAAACTAATTATAATTAAAAAGATGAAACTATTTCAGCAGAAGTTATTTCAGTTTTACATTTTGGAGATACAAAACGAATTTGAAGGATCTTTAAAAATTAGACTATGATGTTTGATTATATTTAAATCTTCAAAGTCTTCGTCTTCTCCTTATCTTAAATCTTATAATTAAAAAATTAATCAGAAATTCTTTTCTGATTCGCTTGTACTTTTTCTAATAACATACCTTCTTTCGAACAATCTAACAATTAAAAAAGTTTGCATCAGAAAAACGAATTTTTTATTTCATTCAGAAATAATACTGGAGAATTCAGAAGTAACATTTTCCCCCCTTGCTCAATTCGAGCAACAACAACAAAAATACAGGAGCGACATTTCAACTGTTACACTTCTTTAGTTATTATTGTATTATTTATTATTACTGTATTATTTATTTTATTTTTATTGTATTATTTATTCAAATTGATTATTCCACTTTTTAATCGTTAAAGTTATTATTTCTCCTCCTAGTCATAACTTTTCGAAATCGTCCAGGAATTTATTATTTCTGCATACATGCGTAGTTAATTGACATACGATTTTATTTAACTTCCTAATTGCATGACCCATCCTAATTGGTACATTTATCATTATTCTAATTCCTAAAATAATATGGGTACATTTGAGATATGGAAGAGTTGTTAAATGATTTTTGTATTTTAATTACTTATTACTTTCAATTTACTGCAGATTTAAAAATTAAGATTCAATTACTCGATGCACGAGTCAGACTCGTCATTTTATGTGAAGGGGTTAATAAAAGAGTACTTTTTCTGTGATGGACGTTTTTACATTTGTAAACGAAAGAATTAATTCATATTCTGTTAAATGAACGTTTCTATTTTATTAGAAATAAACTTATTTTTCATGTTATACGCTACACAGTACTTTAAAAAATAAGCTTTAAAAATAAAACCTTATATAAAATATAAAACCTTTAAAATAAAACTTTTATATTTGATCATAGTTATAAGCATGAATGTTTTCTATCAACATTTCTTGATGCACCATAATAACGAAACACAATTCTATTAATTCAAAAAATATTTAAATAAAAAAAAACTGTGAACAATCTGTATACATTTTCTAATATCTTCTTCTAACAGAGTAATAGAAAGTTTTTATATGAATTCCTAAAGTTCTACAATATTTGTTTTGACTTTTATAAAATGTTGTTTCTGAAAGATTGTGTCCAAAGTTGCATTATAAAATATTAGTATAATAAATCAAATTTTGTTTCTGAGTCGAATTACTTATACTGATGCATAAACTGAGATTTAGCAATTTAATTAAAATTCATTATATTTCATTTGTTTACAAGTACAAACGCCATTTTCAAAAGATAAATAAAACAATATTTTTGTACTCTTTTATTGTGAAATGGCAGCAAAAATACTTAATGCAGCCAAAATTAACAACAAAATTGTAAAAATCAAAAATTGTTCAGTATTTTATAAAATGAGAATAAAAATTGTATAAAAAATCGTTTAATCATTGCCTCACATTTGAGCATATATTATTGTGATAATTAAATCCCATTTACAACAAGTTTAATTGTAAGAGACTGAACCTAACAGACTTAATTGTAAAAGGTAACAAAAAGAGACTAATCAGATAAATATTTAAAAAATCTCCAATAAACTTATCACTCTTAAATAATCTAATCTGAAAAAACTGTATCTGTATCTGAATCTTTGATTGATATTTTTGAATAAAATATTAATAAATATAAATTTTGATAAGTCTGGACAGGCCAGTAATAATCATCATGTATCTGTGTATATAGATATTATGAAGCATTTTTATATCATTATTATATATTTTAAAAGTCCAAAATTAAAATTAATAACAGTAGAATAGTTGATTTAAAATGGCTCTTAAATATACAATCAAACTTTCTAAATGAAGTCTCAAATACAGTATCTTACTTCAATTTATTTAATTATTGATTTATGAGTGAATTATTAACATGATGCTGCACAATCTCTCGTATTTTTATTGAAATTGGCTTTTTTCTTATTTGTGAAGAGGGAATTTTATAATTAATTTGCTTATTAATTGCTTCCTGATGCTTTAAAGTTTTAATAATTTTGTTCTTCCAATGACGGAACATTAATTTAATATTTTAAGAATTTAGCATTAATTAATTGCTTATTTTAACTACATTTTGATTCCATACGCGTGGTGCTACCTGATAGCAAACTTGTATAAAAAGGATTTGAAGATTCCTTAATATTTATGATAACGAATTATAAATTAGAAACTAGAAAACAAAAATAATAAAATTGATAATTGCCATTTTAGTACACTAGTTAAAATGTGCTTAAGAAAATTGTTTTTATTTCAATTTATTTAATGCAGTTATTCTTCTTTCGTATAGATGCTATTTGTAAGCATAATTTATTTCTTTCTCATCCAGTCTTTACAATGTCCTTTTATTCAATTACACTGGTAAATGTTATTAATTCTGATCATGCCCTATTTTTGACCATTGATTTCTCTATTAGATTTTTACTCATAATTTTATATGAATTTATTCTCTACAAAAAAAAAAAAAATAGGATTGCGGTCCTCTGGGGATGAAGTCTCAGCTTCAGTTCCGGAATGGAAATCCGATTCTACCAAAGAATTGCTAGGTAAGAGGATCTGATGCACTCTAAATCCGCCAGATTCAAATTTTCTCTTTCCTAATGTCATGGTGTTACATGAAATTCTAAATAGGGGAGTGCATAATCAGGCATCATCCTCATTATCTGAGAGGTTCTTCCCAAAATCATCTTAATGTTGTATTCAGAAGGGAAGTAAATATAGCTAAACTTAACTGAAATTCTTTTCAATCAATGAAGAAATATCCAAGAATTCTACCAAATCTGTAAATCATTCATTTAAGCATCATATTGTATAAATGTTAGGTTCTTGTGTGTTTGATCATTTATTCGCTTTAAAAAGGCATTATTGAGAAAAATTCGTACAATATATCTGAATCAAAATATTTTCCATAATTTTCTACAACTTTTTTCCATTTTCATCCAGTAAGTCTTGCCATTGATAGTCTTCGCAATTTTTGGCCCTCCTTTCTTTGTCATTGACATCGAAATCACCACTCTTAAATCGTTGAAACCAAAACCGACAATTGGGATATGACAGAGCATCATCATCATAAGTTTCTAATAGTGTCTGATGGGCTTCGATAGCAGCCTTTATGCACTGAATAACTCAATAATATTAAATGGAAAACTTTCAAAATGATAACAATAAAGTAATAGTAAATTGATAAAACCCAAAACCATTGTCGTTTATATAGATAATTTATCAGTTTACCAATAGATGTTGCTTATTAAAATACATGCAAGCATCTAATATATAGAAAAGTTATTATGAATAATTATTTTATTAAAAGTTTGAGATTCGTTGAACACTTTTTTTATTTGGAAAACCAGCTATTCAATATTTTTCAAACTGAACAGAAAGCGCCTCTTGATTCAAATTAGATTTCTGAAGAATTATTTGTTCAATTTGTATCATAACTCACTAACTTTCCTTAGAGTGTAAACCACTACGTGCGATGATATTGGAGATAATTATACAGAGCTTTCATTACAATTCTGTAACTTTTTTACATCTTACCCTATTGCTCTCATAATAAATTATTTAAAAATGTATATCCGAACAGGCAGCTGAAATTCAATCTAGAAATTAAGCAGAAAAAAATTCCATCTATTTTTTTTTCTCGTGGGAATTTTTTTTCTTGGAATTTCAGCAAATGTTTATCCCCCCCCCCGAAAGATGACTTCTGAGATGAGACACATTGTTTCAAAGAACAGTAGTTCTTCCTAGAATCAAATCTTCATCCTAAATTAACTGAATTTCCTATAATTGACATACCGTCTTTCCCGTATGATTTATCTTGCTTCAATTTATCTTATGCGTCTGCCTGATTGAAAAGCCGACCTTTAGACCTTCATACCTGAAAGCATTTGCAACTTTCGAGAAGTGTCTTCATTAAACCTAATTTAGCAATGCCTCTAACTATAAGCTTTTTTCCGCGTGCGGGTTCAACTAATTAGATCTTTAAATGCGTTATTTGATTCTTGGCCATGCCATATGAAATTCTCATCAATTATTTTCTTTTTATAGTTCAAAATATATGGTTAGTATTCTATAATTCGATTATTTTCTCGATTTTTTTTATTTTAATATAGCATAAATCCAACCGCAGTGTTCTTTTTTCAATTTTTCTAGTTAACTTCAATAATATGAAGCTTTTCGCGTTTTACTTCATCTTATGCTTAAAAGACGCGCATGCTCATTTTTGATATTTTCTCTTCGATCGATTAGATCTAAAATATAATACAAATCTAAATGTTGGTGTAAATACCACGTGTCATCCTACAGTTCGGCTACTTACAGGTTTTCTTCTCATCAGATATTACCTAGATTTCGGGGCAGGGTTCTCCTCTCGGTTTTTTCTTATACTTTTATAATATAGGTTTTTTTGCGATTAGCTTCACCTTATACTGGTAATAAATAATCAGGTACTCATTGCTGACCTTTTTCCATTTGATCTATTCGATCCAAATCAAAATTTGCCACAATTTAATCCAATCAAAATTTGACACAGATCTAAAATTTTCGTGTCGAGACCACATGTAATCCTATAATTTGATTACTTTCAAATATCTTTTTTTTAAGTCAAGTGGTACATAAATTTGGAGGCAGAGTTCTCCTCTCGACCTTTTTTTCATGCTTTTATAATGTAGAGTGTTCTGTGACAAGTTTCACCTTGTATTAAAAAAATAATAATCTAGTACTCATTATTGACCTTTTACCTTTTGATCGATTAGGTCCCAAATTTGAAACAGTAGCAAAATTTTGGTGTCAAGTTTCGTTTGTGTAACTCTATGCATTTTATATATACGAAAATATACATATATACATATGTTTATACATACGAAAATGTACATAGTATATACATAGGTTTATATATACGAAAATAGATGAACTTACAAATAGCCAATCATATAGAGAATAGGGTCCGAACTCTGATACAGATCAACAATTTCGATGATAAAACCACATATAAAATTTCATTCAACTTCCTCTTTGTATTTCTGAATTATCATATCCACAGTCACGCAGACAGACAGACTGTCCGTTGACGTATTTTGTCAAAGACTTGTAACAAGATTAACATTTTAATGAATATTGTATACCAAATTTAGTCCTTCTAGCTTGTAGCGTGTTCAAGCTGTGGTGTTCACCGGCAGACAAACACAAGTCCAAAAATGGTTTGGACTTATGTTTGGACTTACTTGAGGAAGGTCTAAATTTTGGCCATTCATTAAAACCTCGGGTGGAATTTTTTGACAATAAATACATTTTTCCTCCATAAATATAAAAACAAATAAAATGCTATTTCTTGGGAAAAAATGTAATAATTCTCGAATTTAGAATTGCTATAGATCAAAATTTGTTAATTGCAGCACAAGTAAAAAGGTAGAAAGTTTTATATGCTAGAGAAAGAGAGATTATAATGTTATTAGGGGAAAAAATAGCATGAATGTTGAAGTATGCATTATCTAAACTTGTACATCTGTTTATTTTATTATAATTTCAAGAATTATTGGTGATAATTCTATATTTTTCGGGCAGTTTGATAATACATTATTTTTACAATGCATAATTTTTTTTTAATTATTCCCAAATTTTATGCATGCATATTAATTAATTGAACCAAATTCACAAAAATTCATTGTCTGATGTTCCAAAAGAAGCTATAATTTTATTTTTTGTGCTTCAAGAAATAAATTGTTGCACTATTTTGTGAACACAGAAAAATCTTTGTT
>JAPMOR010016510.1:1261864-1282152 GCA_026543865.1 Argiope aurantia | reverse complement strand
AGAAATAAATTGTTGCACTATTTTGTGAACACAGAAAAATCTTTGTTTCTATTTCAAATGAAATCTTGTTATTGCAAGAAGACAGAAAACCTCCTTCTCCTAAATATGCTATTTATGAAACTTGATCTTGCTGAGGATCGAAACTGTCTGTGCAGGCCATTTGTCAGTTCAGCTGGTAATTTTTCAAAATCTTTTAATCCAATTCACTTCGCGTACAAGTCAAATTAACTCCCAGAGCTTTCAAAACCTTGATTTCCCATGTCAATAGGGTAGTCTGCAGAATCTTCCATTACCAAAATGGATGAGCAATAAAAAATCAAATACTGATATCACATATACTAATTAATTCAAACGCATTCTTATCATGTGTGAAAACAATGCTTGTTTACATTATACGAAAAGATATATATTTATACACATTCTATGTTTATAAAATAGTACTGAAACTTTCTATTGAACTCAGCTTGAAGAAAAAATCAAATTGACTTTGTATTTTCATTCAAAGATATCAGAAGTGGCGCTTCCATACCAACTTTGAGATGTGTTTAGCTTTAAGCCTTTTTGAATTGCATTAGTTTTTAAAATTGTTTCTAAATAGTCCACGTTAGGATAATTTTAGGTTAAATTGTTTGTAGTTTTGAAAATCGAGAGAATATTTCTTAATTGTGGCAGAATGAGAATACCTATGTTATAATAAATCATTTCTAATATAAACATAATTATGCTTATATTTTATGTTTAATTTTGTCAATGAATTATTTTTCTAATTCATTTAGTTTTTAATGCTGCGTTATTAATATCTATTTCTATCGAATATTTTCATCCAAAAATCATAATTCGCAACAAGCAGGTGCATCTTCTCTTTATAAAGTATTTTGATGAAATTCAATGTGCCCGCTCAGCGTGTTTTGAATATAATATGAGGAATATAATAAAACTTTTGTAAGAGAAAGCATTTTATCGTTTCAAAAAGTAACGTGACCGTTTCCAATAAATTCATGAGTGGATTAAAATAATCTTCTCCTCATTTCATATTTTGAGCATTTTGTTGTAAGTTTAATGAAAAACATTCGTGAGTTTTCTTTAAATTCTCTGATAATTGAGTTTTTGTTCACTTTAACCATTAAGTCATGTCAGAATAAGAAAAGAGTTCTGATTATATGAAGGGAAATATATAATTGAATATGAAATGCAATTTCAGTTGGAAAAAAAAGAATAATGGTCGATTGTGAAATTATGTTGGTATAAACAGAGTGGAAATTCAAATTCCACCCAATCAACTGCTCGTTAAAAAAAAATTGCGAATGTGAAAATTTATAAATTAGTTGATTGAATAAATAAAGGGAAATACATATCTGGATATAAAATGAAATTAGCATGAAAAAAAGGAACTGAACCCGAATATGAAATTAGATTTGAATAAATAAAGTCAAAATTTGTACGTCCAATTAGTAGTCCTAAATTCTTTTCTTTCATAAAAATTTTGTATTACGTGAAAATCAATAAATAAATTTTATGAGCATACGACTCGTCAGCATATTATAAACGCTGCCGACATTTCTCTCTATGAAGATTCTGAAGCCTTTTCTAGTACATATTCAATCTTTCTAAATATTTTAATTAATATTGAAAGTAACAGAAGCAGCATTAAATTTTCTGTTTCTCTTCATATAAATTCTTAGCATTGAAACTTATCTTGTTTAAAAGTTATTAAAATAGTAACTATAAGGTTTAAATTTGTGATATACATTTTTATCAAATTATGAAATATGAAAAATAAGAATAATATATCTGGGAATATTGACAAATTACAAAATAAGAATTAAAAAACTGTTTGACTTACATTTTCTCAGACAAGTGAAATGTTTTCAAACTTTAGTCGTGCTGCCATCTATTGAAACACATCTTAAATTTTTGTTGACAGAAAAGTGAAATATTACACCCATTGAATTCCTTAGGAACAATTAATATTGTATTATCTAACTAATTTAGTTTTCCTAAATTAAAAGCATGTGTGCATAATATATATATATATATATATATATATTGCATTTAGCTTTAAAAAATACCATTTGTAGGTTCCTTAACCTATTGTATTTTGTGAATCCATGTTATACAAAGCAAAGGACTATTTCAACAAAGTAAGATAGGAAGAAAAAATTAAAGATAAAGAAATAAATAAGTAAAAAATCAGAATACTTCAGCTCCGTCATATTTTATAACATACCTAAATATTTTTATTAAAGTATTTTACTCCTAATTAAAGTAATTTCCTCCTAATTACATACATATTAATTTAATTATTAATATGTACCCATCATTATTGCAATGTAATATTCACCGAGATCGATGTTTTTTCCCTTGAAACATATTTGCTTTCTCTTACATTTCTTAGTCATCATTTTGACTTCTGTTTCTATGATTTTTGTAACAAATATATTATTTTGAAATAGTTGCTTTCAGCTAAGAGATCGTTAAAAATCCCTTGTAAACTTTGTTTGTATTTAAGAAATATAGCCCTAACTAGCAAAGTTTGGGGATTCCTTTATGGCTTTTTAAGTAAAATGAATAAAATTATCGTTTTCACTTAGACCATTATTCCTCTGAAAGTGTGTTGTATTCGTAACGTAATTATGGTAATATTCCACTAAATTCGGAATCTTCCTGACTCTTGAAACAAATTTAAAAAAATAAAATTGCTCTTGGATGCCGTGCTGTATAAGGTATTTCACCACTTTTTATCTCATGCTGCAGAAATGATGCGTGGTGCATAAGTTGCCAATACATAATGGCGTATTTAGGTAACCAGGCAGCCCCGATCAGAGCATATTATGCACATTTTATAATTGATAAATATATAATGTGAAACAGAATTTAACTGGAAATATCTGGTAACCTTCTTGAAAAATGAGCCATAATTATTAGCTAATGATTTCCTTAACGACAAATAAAGTCATTTTACTTTTATAAATCATACCGAACTAATAAACTTACAACAAATATAACACTCTAAATAATTATTTTACAAGACCTGTTAAGAAGAAAATAATGTAAATAGTTATATGAGCAGGTAATATCCCAATAAATTATAAACATGTAATTATTTTTACCTTCATTTATTTAATAATGGTTATAGTAATTCAATGTAAACAAACAATGCAGTCCTAATACTTAATAATTCATAGAATTTCTACTTTTTAAATTCATTTATTTGGCACCATCGGTAAACATAGAATTTGTCAATCTGATACACCATCCTTGCATTATCTGGATTGACGCGGATAACAATATGAAAGTATCTATAATCCAAAAATTTTGAAATGATGAGACATCAGGTTCATCATTTCAAATATTTATCCCGAATTATATAAATATAAAATTATATATAATCAAACATCTGAAATATGTCTTCAAATGTAATTCAAACGTCTGAATAAAATGATAAAGTAATAAATAACAGCCCCAAATTCGAATTATCGATGTAAATAGCAAAATGCGCCTCTCTCACTTCAGAGAATGTCACTTAACGATAATTTAAAATTAATTAATTAAGAATCTGACCTCTTTCAGCTTCTCTTCATTGACTTCAGTTTCAGTATTAGCCTAATTCATCCTATTTAAAAGTGTAACATTTCCAGACAACAAGCTTGTTCAGGCCATGGTTGAATATTGATGAAATTTGAACTCAACAAATGCAAAACCACGATTTTTCCACATTTTCCAAGCCCATTTTTCCGGACTACTTTGCATTCATTTTTCGGCAGTATTCTATAATTGGCTATCATGTTCTCGAACAGACGATTTCTTTTCCAGATCTGGCGCAAATTGTCTAAAAGAGTGCAGATGTCTAAGTTTCACTTTAACATCTGCGCTTCAGAACAAAACGTAGAAAAAAAAACAGTGAATAAATAAACAAAAGATGGTCATTGGATACATGTATCAGCCAAGCCATACCATAACCGCACCAAACAGATTTTTTAATGTACTCGTATTTCGATTTTTATTTTATTTTATTTATTGATTTTCCCCTTCTTCTTTCTTCTTCGTTCCATTGCCCTTCGTCTCCAGACAGGATGAAAATGCACTATATGATTCATATACATTTCAATAACGCCACGTTTTCGTTTGTTTTTTTGCATTATTATTATTTTTTCTATTACTAAACAGCATTAAACTGTGATCATATGCTTTAATTGAAGAAATTGCATTCTCGAAGGCAAGTTCTGTTTGTGATAGTTTTGTTATCAGAAAATTGAACTTTGTATAGTGACGCAGCTGAGCAATTCTTATCTAGTATATGTACAGCGGCAAATATAATTGTTTCAGATCATTCATACCTAAAAAAAGAAGAAAATAAAAACTTTATATGAATGAGACTTTGAAAATCGTTTAGTTCTAAAGATCAGGCAGATAGATTTCATGTTTTTTTTTATTATTATTTTTGTTCCGATTTTGAATAAAATGTCTGAATTGTCCCTTTTTCATAGTATTTAAGCAAGTAATTTATTATAAAATTTAAAAAGATTAAGTCTGGCAAGATTTCCTTCTAACTTTTTACTATACACAAAACACAATTACCTGATTTCATCGAATAATCCTAATTCGAGATCATAATTCTTTTTAGTATTAGTTATAATAGCAAGGACAAGCTCACTCTGTTATTGTTGCAAAGGGCCGAAATCTCGGATTACCTGGAGGAATACTTGTTCTCTGCTCTCGCTTCTCTAGTTTTAAAATTTTCCTCAATCTCTAATTGAAATTTTTTTAAAATCTGATCTCTTAACATTAAAACAAAATTTTTAAAAAACATGAAACCTTTTATAAGGAAGCAGACTTGAAAAAATCCTATTGAATGTATATAAGAAAAGGATTACGATTTGAAACAATGAAAACATTTATCAACAAACAATTATCTCCCTTCTCATGTGTAAAGTTCATTTCAATTCTTCAACTTTCAGAAATATTTTATAAAAACTGATGCTTTATGTTATACAAGATTATTTATTTTTATCATTTTAAACTTAAACTTAATGCCTTAGGGTAACATCCCATTCATGTGATTCGCCTGTGATTCACATCAAATCTAATTATCTAATTAGATTATCCTAATATCTGACATAAAGTGTGAAAGGGATTTATTAATATTCCAATATATTATGAATAAGTAATTATTTATATTTTAATTAATTATTTTAATATTTTTTACACACACTGTAGTTACACACAATTGTTAAAAAATTTGAATTTATAATTTTTTAACACTTATACTAATAGTATTTTTAATCGACCTGTCTGCTGTTTCCTTCAGTCCAGCGGTCCTAGGCAGTTTCCCAGGGCCACTAGTTGACTTAGCCGGAAATCTTCCACTTCCTGTAACTATTAAGGAATAAGTAGTTTGATGAAAATGCTTTTTATAAATTTTATTATTCTTTCTGTATTTAAGTAATTTGAAATGATAATTTACGCTATTTTATTATGCTTACAGTGAGTATACATAATTTTTTGTTTAATTTTTTAAATCAAATTCAGAATCACTTTTATGTATCAATAAATATAAAACAAATTTTTTTTACAATTTTTCTTTTCTTTGCTTTTATATAATTAGAATGATTTGGTATTGATGTTTTATTTCACGATATTTATAACACATATACAGGTGGACCCAAAAAGTTTAAATAAACTTTTATTTCCCTAAATATTGCACTAATTTGTTCTCTAAATTTCATGAAATGAGGTAGGCAATTGTATGAAAGCGCTTAGACTTCTGTGAAAGTAGACAGTAAAAAGTGTTTTTAAACATTAAATTTTTATGCATGTTTTATAGGGTAAAAGTTTCAATTAGTAAAATTTTTCTCTTATATTCATCTGTGCACACGCAAAGTTTCACATTTACAAAATTTGCTTATTTTAAAGTTTTGGGGAATTAATCATAAATTTAGACGAATACCTTTATTTCAGAAATGCAAATTTGTATAATATATAAATATATGCATTTTAAACAAACGAATGTTTCTTCATTCGAGAAAGAAACATTAATCTTCAAAATTATTATTTTTGGAAATTTAACTTCATACAAAAGCTACATCAGCCCTAGCAATTTTCTATAAATGTGGGATGTCGCAGTTTCAGAAATTCTTTAGTTGGTTCCATTTTGTACTTCAGTATGCACAATGGTGACTTATATATTAAGTTAGTTATGGTTGGCATTAAGTCTGAACTAAGGAATTATTTGGTTTTGATAGTACACACCAAACAAATTCAAGTCATGAATTCGATCGCATATGCGTAAGTATTGTTAAAAGAATGCAATTTTGTATAAGTGTCAAAGGTGTCCATTTTGAATAAGATTTAAGCATTTCAATACAGCTATTTTTTTAAAATTAGTGAAAATTGATGACTGGATGATTATTTTCTGATTCTCCTCTTTTAAAAGTCTTTCGTGGCATACATATTATCCCTGAAAATTATGACGAAAATATCGCTCAAACACAAGTCAGAACTATGGAAAATAATAGAGAAAATTCAATAAATTTACTTTTGAATGACTCAGCAAATTTTATAATCAGAAGCCTAAAACTTTTTGTCCTTATAGATGGGTAAAATAAAACTTATGGGGGCAGTATCAAAATTTAATTTTTTTAATTGCCCTCTGCAGAACCTTGAAGTGTTTTCATGCATTTTGTACCTTATTTAGTGATTTCAATTGGAAGTATAAGCCTAATTGCAATATTTATAGAAATAAACTCTTATTTTACTTTTTTGGGATACCTGCATGTTCAAAATATATATACAATTTTTAGAATATACATAATTTATACTATACGTATAAACTGAAATTGCATAATGATCTAATCTTTATATTCCTTCTTTAAATATACAATATTTATGCTAAAAGGAACGAATAATGAGATTGCCCCATACTCTGGAAATATATGAGAGCTGAAATTAAATTGCAGATAGAAACTTAAGTAAACATTGCATCAATTAATATTGAATATGAAATTAAACTCTAAAGATCTTTAAAGAAAAATTGATATAAATTTTTCATTTAAAGTTTTTAGAGTTTTTGATTATTATCAAATATAATAATTTAAAAATTACTAGAACTTTTAAATTATTAGATTTATTTAATTATCAAGTTTTACATTTTAGATGCTAGAATTTTAGATAACACAATGCTCTTTGAGGTTATGAGCAAGAAAACGTTTTTAGCTTAATGATCGTGAGAAATAAAGTGTTTTTATAAAGATTAATGATGTTCCTTTTTTTACTATAAGTTACAATTCTTTAAGTATATTTAAACTAGTTAAAATTCAACTAATTGATATTGTAATAAGTTTAATAGCATTTCTTATTTAATATACTTTTAATTCTGATATCTTTATATAATAATTCTCTGCTACAAGAAAAAGTTACTTATAATTGTATGTATCTGTTTTCAACCTTCGTAATAAAATATTATTCTGGTGGAATCATTCAGTTTAATGGCTATATACAGAGTGTACCACAAGGTATGCAGCGTCTAATTTTTACAGATTCGGATAGAACACGTCAAGACGAATATTTTGATGTATAACATTTGGGTCCCCGAATATAGCATCATAGTCTAATTAACATGTGAAGCTTGTGTCATGAAAACCTCAAGAAATGAGAACAAAACCAAGTGAAAATAAATGTTTATTGAGAACTTTCAATACAATAGATTTTCGACATGTCGGCCGTTCGAACAAATAAAATGGCGAAGTTTGGAATCAAAGTTCTCAATTATTTTCCGCAAAATGTCTGCTCAAATTTCCTTGACCTCGGTTTCAATTGCTGCTCCCAAAACTCCATTGTTGAAGAATGTATGAGATAACTGTGACTTTCAAACGTCCCCATAAAAAAAAAGTCGCATGGGTTAAGATATGGAGAGGAAGGTGGCCATTCTCTACTATTATTTGTTTTGTAATGGAATCCAACTGGATCAGTCTATCATGAAAATGTTCAGCTAAGAGACAGAAGTTTTGAGAGTGCGGTGAGGTCTAGCACTATCTGGCATAAACCAATAATCGCTTATCTTGTCTATGCAATGCAAGCATGGGATGTCAATATCATTTAAAAACTTTCATTTTCTGAACATTAAGTGTGTTCTTGCACGCATCTCACATTTTCGCTAACACATTTTCCAACACAGTGCCTGTTTCTTTAAATTTTTCATACATTCTTTTGATCGTCGTACCGTTTATGCTGCTTTGATTGCCGAATTTTTTTATCCACATTGTGATATGATTGCCATATATAGTAAGTCAGCACCATGAAAACACGTTCAATCGAATATTTGCTCATTTCAGAACCACAACGAATACTCACATTACACAGAAAAATTTTAGCGAATTACGCGCGACTCATTCTCATCAAACCTGTTTTCTAGCCTTATATGCCGCTGCAGGAATTTGCATATTCACTTGCAAACAACCTTTTCCTCTCATTGGTTGCCACGAATTTGCATACTCACCTAGGGAAGCTTCCATGTTGGGCACTCGTCGTATGCATCGTAATTTGGAATGCAAACTGTCGGATTCATAATTAACGTATTTCGTGTAATTAGACTATGTCGCTATATTCGGGGACCCCCCTCCCATGTTACATATCAAAATACTTGCCTTAACGTGTTCTACCCAAATCTGTAAAAATTAGACGCTTTATACCTTGTGGAACACCCTGTATAAATTAAGTACGTACAATTGCAACTAAATTAAATTCAATAAACACTGTTAGATTCTTTTTTTTATAAAAAGGACGAAGTGAAGAATGAAATAAAGGAAGAATACTAAAATTTAAAAGAGGTTTCAAGTTAACATTAAATAAGTTTTTATTCCTGTGTTAATGGAAATAATTCAACTTTGAATAACATTATAGGTGCACTGTGGATTCAGTGATACTTAAATATTTTCAAGACTTCTAGATTCTACTTAAAAAGAAATTATCAAATATATTTTTTGAGATAATTTTTTCGGAACTTTCTTTTCATCTGTTCTGAATTTTAAATTCCATAAACAGGCACTCATTATGTTTACTAATATATGTATCCATAAATACTTATTGCAATGAGAGCTTTCTTCTTTTAAATAAATAATATTATGTAAAAATGAAAGAAATTTAAAAATTGTTGGTCATTTAGTTTTGTAGCTAACGTGTAGTAAACTATGCTTTTGATTTTAGGAGAATTTTTTTAAAAAAATAAAACTGTTTTGAAATAAATTGAAGCAAGTTAGAAACATCCAAAAATGCGTTTACTTTTTGGTGCTATATATAATTCTTCATTCATTTATTTATTTATTTTTACATAATTTCCTTATCGGTTTAAATATTCATCACAACGAATAAGGAGTTCTTGGATATTTTCCTCATATAACTCTGCCACATGTTTGATAGCCAATAAATAATCGGTCTTCACTTCTCCGTCATTGTCTAAACGATTACTACCTAAGAAGGTTTACGAAATGCTAATAGCTAGGCAAAAAGTCCAGACAATGTAGCGAATGACTAAATATTTCCCAGCCAAAAGATTTGATCATATTTTGAGTTTGAGCTGAAACATGCAACCTCAGTCTTACAACCACAATTCGATGCAGGCATTTTAACGGACGCCTTTTCTTGAAGATTTCGCTCAATTTCTCTTTTTGTCATACTTTGTATGACGATGAATTATCATAGATTTAATGTTGCTTTCTGGTAAGAACCATATGAATGATCGTATTTCACAGTAGACGGGACGCCACCAAACTCTGTGAAAGGAATTCTGGGAGCTTGCACAGGTAAAGCAGGTAACTTAAAAACTATTAGCATTTAAAAACGAGCTTAACTTGATAAATAACTCCGTATTAATTATAATTCCTTATAATCATTGAAAAAATCATTATCCTTTAATAATTCTATATGTTAATTGACTCAAGCAGTTTCTTTAAAGTAATTGCTGTATAAATTTTAAGAATGGATTATTAAGGAGAAACTAATTTTATCTTTGCAATACACCAAAAGAATGAAGAGAAGAATGTTAGAATGAAGAATGTTAGGCAAAAAAAAAAATGTTTAGATTTCTTTACTTTAAAATAGTCTCCTTAAATATTTTTTTTTCCTTTCTTTTTAGTGGAAAAGTTTACAACAGTTTGGGTCGGTACCCAATTTTGCTGTAACAGGTACAATTTAATATTTATACTCGATGATACTAGATACTTTTGTCCCTAATATCACCGGCAATCGATTACTTCGTACGTATTAATCTCTATATTAAGAGATATCAGTTTTAGAAATTCTTGTTAACTCTACCCAAATTGTTCGTTACTTATAATTTTGGTTTCTTAATTTTAATTTTTTACTGTTTATTAAAGCATTAAAGTAGATACATTTATAAAACTTTAAAAACTGTAACGAGAATTTCATTTTCATTATGTTTTTAAGTACTCCTCCATATATTTCTATTTAGATTAAACATATTAATATTTCCTTTTTATTTATATTTATTTTATATTAAATAGTTTTTATTAAATATTTATTTTATTTTATACTTTTTTATACTAAATTACTTTTGTAGAATTCTGGAAAATCAATTCATATTCAACTGTTTTAAGTTTTGCTCACTAATTTTACGAATAATAATTCTGCTGTTATAGTCACCTATTTGCTTCGAATAAAAAAGACCGTTTAAAGCGAAATGCATTTATTTGCTAGTATATTTAATAAACATCACAAAGGAAGACAAAAAAGAAGAGTTTGAATTATTTTAATACAGAAGGAGAGAAATAATATGCATAAATAGTTAATAATAGGTAAATAATATGCATAAATAGGCATTATAATTAAAATCCAGGTATTTGAAAGACTCTAGAAAAAAATCCTATTCAGAGTATGTTGAAGAAACTTGGTATTTGTTATATTTAGAGCTTGGGGAACCGAATACCACAATAAAAAATTAGTTCAATTTTTTTCGATAGATGGCGTTGTAAGTTATTAAAACTTTTTCTTTGTTTCTTTACTATGTCAAAATGTTTGCCACTTCAAGTTTAAAAATATTTTGTGGATCAAAGTAATGTGTCTCTAAAATACAACCATGACTTTGTCGAAGGCAGAAAGTACTGTGTTAGTAAAATATTGTTAGCAAAAGAATAGCAATTATACCGCTGCCTTGAAAGAATATCTTTGTCTTAACGATTTCAGAGAAGGGCTGCTGTCTGTGAATGTCTTGAAGGAAAAAATTAGTAAATTTGAAGCTACCTGAAATTTCGAGGTGCTCCTTGGAGCTAGAGCTGCTAATTTTATTAATGATCCTTTTTAAAAAAATCTTACAGCAACAGGGTTCATTAGTAACAGCTACTAGTTACAGTAGAATTCTAAAAAATAAGGTGGTCCCTGCTTTGCAAGAAACTGCCTACATTCAACAATATTTAGACAAGATGGAGCCCCATCTCATATTGCTCAATCTGTTAAACTATTGCTTCACCAAACTTTTGGCGAGGATCGTATAATTAGCAGATGTTTCCGAAATGCTTGGTCACCCTGTTCACCTGATTTGAATCTTTGCGATTTCTGGCTGTGAGAATTTTTAAAAGACCTCATCTATAACGAAATACTTAACTCTGTTATTGATTTAACGAGCAGAATTACTAGATATGTCCTAGAAATTCACCAGGAAACATTAGGTACTGCTATGGATCACACTGTCTTGAGTATGCAGCATTTGATTAGACTTGAAGGCTCATATATTGAGCAAATATTGTAATAATTCATTTCATATCTTTTAACAAAGAAAAATATGTTATAGTTTCAATGTATAAAATAAAGTCAATAAAAAGCCCCATCTAACAAAAAAATGTAATAATTTTTTATTATGTAATTCCTTTCCTCATGCTATAAATATAACCAATACCAAGTTTTTTAACATATTCCAAATAGTTTTTCTTCTAGAGTCTTTCAAACACTTACACTTTAATTATAATCACCCTATATACAATTCATACTAACAGTGTCAGAGAGGTAGAAACGATGGAATTGGGTTGGGTAGGTTGATACCACATCAGCTTACCGAAAACGAAAGTTGTCGAATAAATTACTTAACTAAATAAATCGAATGCGATAACTAATATAAAGTATTTGGGACTGTATCAGTTTTATGCGTCTGATACAAATTATCATGTTCATATAGCATCATTCAACCTTAATTTATGAAAATCCACATCTGAGTGATCAAGTATCATGCAGAAATTGAAATGGCTAATCTTTTTCATACATAACTGAGTTTCTGTCATTGTTCTTGAGTTCATTACAGATCAGAAATATTCAACCTCAGTTTAATATTTCAAATGATGAATGCAATTCAATCTCAAGAAAACAAAATACTATCAAGAAATATTTGAATTTAAAAATTAAAAAAAACATATTAAAAACAGATTTTAGTATTCATGAACAGATAATAAGTTGAACATATTTATAGAAAATAGAAAGAAAACGGAATTATGAAAAAGAGAATCCGAAATTTCTTCCAAAAACCAAGCTTATTATTTTGAATAAACTGAATATATACTTTTTTTTTCCCTTCATTGTAAGTAAATTGACAGCCAAATGTCTCATAGTGTTTTTTCAGATTATAGGAGCTTAATCATGTTAATTTCTTTACATATCATTTGCAAAGTCATACACGGATTATTTTGCACTGAATTTTCACCCCTTGCTTTCAACATTGGAAAATGGCAAAAGAATTTTAGAATTTATTATTTATCATTCTCTAATAGCAATCAGTATTTTCATATTTTAGAAACAGAATTATCATTAAATGTTAGAAAATTGTTTTTGAAAAATATTACAGTGGAAAATAGTGTAAATTTACAACAAATTTACAATTATTTAATTCTAGAGATAGATTCAGCACCATACAATTTTATTTCCTATGCTGATTTCGCCGAGTGCTTGCCAGAAATCACTTTTATTTTATACTAAAGCAGGACTTTATTGTTCCAAAAATTGCATGGAATCTTAGAAATTTCAGCACACACGATTCAACTGTCAGTGCCTACAGATTATATATATATAAAAAAAATTTAAAAATCTAACGAATATCGAAATAGTGTCATTTCTCAAAGCCTTTTTTTATACCTTTAATTAGTCTGTTGAAAACTAAGAATTTAAATGAAAATGGAAGTGCCAAAAGATTTGCATATGATGAAAGATAAGCTATTATTAGACTGAACGGAATTCTAAGCAGCCTCATTCATGATTAAAAAAAAAAATGCACATTCTAAAATGCACATTTAACACATGATATATCCACCATTTTGTATCGATACATTAAATGAGGATTGAAATCAAATAATTATAAACAGAACTTTTCAGAAAACCAAAATGCAGGTTGATTATAAAAAACACAACCCATCCCAATATATGAGCCCCTAGCTATCATACCGTCAGCAGAAACTGGATGAAATTTTAGTTTAAGATATTTTGAGGTATGTGCTCAAGAATCATATGAAAAACAATAGTTAAAGTCTAACAGTTACGGCTACAGTAACAGAATAGCGAAAATTTCGAATAGCAACATCTACTTTTTTTTCATTGGAATGAAATCCCCATAGTGAAAAATCACAAGTAGTACTCAACTGGTACCTGTAGCCTGAAAATTATCTGCACTAGGCAGTCTAAGAAGAAACGAGAAGACAACTGTGGCGCTCACCAGAGTACGATTTTCTTTTTTAATGATTTGTTGCATATACGATCGATCTCGGACTGGATGACCTTCCGTGCCTTTTGAGGCTGTTGCAGAAGTCCATGGGACGATAAGAAAAGTTCGTCTTGCAAGTGCACATGGTTCTTCACACGCTCTATATTTGCCTAATTCTACGATCCACATGATTCTGCGCGCCGTTCTCCATATGTTTTCGTATCGGTTCCAGCATGTCTAGATGCTGCAAAGGGGGGAGGGGGAGGATAAGCAGCTACAGTTGAATTTTGCTAATGTAATATAACAATAATAACGACAAGTCTTTTTGCATTCTGTGAACAGACGAGGCCCATTTCTCGCTGACTAATAACATTAATTCGAAACGCTCCATGCACTGGGTAAGAAATAACCTCCATGATGTGATTGCACTTCCGTTATATGCAGAAAATGTAACTGCTTAGTGCCGTATAACAAACACCATCATACTCGTCCTTACTTTTTTCAAATAGAATATTACTGAAGATCTACAAGTGCTCTCCGGTAGCAAGTGCTCGCTCACTAGAAGTGTTGACTAATTATGTAATAACCGAATTACATCGGCGAAAAGCTTTACATGATGTCGTGTGAATGCAAAATGGAGCTCTTCTATATGGATGGTTCCTGTCAGACGTTTTTTAACCAATATTTTACCATCATCATAAATTGAGGACAGCTCTGGGTTGTTTTAATTTCACAATCAATTTCCCCTTTTTCGTTCATGTTCAGCGTTTAAAATATATTTCAAGGTTGTTAAAGGTTATGTATTGTAATTTAAAGCTAATTTCTAGCTAGTCATTTTCTTTCTTTCTTTTTTTTTCAGAATTTTTGAAAGTAACTGATCTTTATCATTTAATCTGGCATAAATTACATTTTAACTAAAAACTTATGTAAGGAATATTCTAAATTTCTTTTCAAATTTATTAATGGCATGTCGTATATAATATTTCTGGTAAAATTCTGCTGAAAAAAATCTTGAATTAAACAGGATTTTAAAAGTTTAAGGAACATTCTATATTTAGATGATGGCGAACTCCCCTGCTATTTTTACGAAAAGTATTCAAACGTCAATGTTTAGAGCATTGATGCCTTTCCTCCTGCAAATCTCAATTATATACAGTTTTTAGAAAAAAATGGATGAGATTTGTGCTCGGGGAATACCTTTGTTGCTTTCGTTTTATCGCTAAAGAGTTCTATTGTTCGAAGGGAAAAGAATATACTTACAGTTCGAGATGTGAGCGGATTTCAACTCATTTCCATACCTTCAACAAAAATACTTAAAATGAATCAAAAATTTTTAACAACTGAAGAAGCTTTAGACTGTTTAATGTCATTGGACAATGAATCCATTGATAGTGAATCCGAAATAGTAATAATGCTTTCTGATTCAGACTTTGTCACTGATAATGAAGAAATTGTTGATATCTGAGCCGACACTGAATATGGTCATACTATTTTTGATGAAAAGATTTCAGAAGAAATAGCTGAAATGACTGAAGTTAAAAAAGAAAAAAAAATACTGATGTAGAAATGAATATTTGAACATCAAAGTTGACTAATCGCAAACCGAACTTTCCGTCGGTTCCTGAATTATTTTGCAATAAACGTTATCAGGAAATAATGGGTATGATTTCAGGAAAATCGCTTGGAGAAATTTTCGAGATGATAGCTGAAATTACGAAACCTGTGGAGGAAAGTAACAAAATGATAGACAGGATATCATATTTTACTCAGAGAAATAAATATTTGGAAAATGCTCCTGATACTGGAACAACGCTTGCTGCTCAAGCAATGTCAAGAAAACAATACTTTGATATCAAGAAGTATTTATATTTCTAAGACAATTCTATTATTGATGTATCAGATCGATATTACAAAGTTCGTGCAATTTATAAAATTCTGAAAGAAGCATTAAAACAATCTGATGTATCTTCCAAACATTTAAGTATTGATGAAAGAGTGGAAAGCTATTTTGGGAAACAACGGTTGCAAATTATATATGAAAAAGAAGTTTGTAAAATTTGAACATAGCTCTGTATGCTCTCAGTTTTCAATGACTATCCATTTTATATTATAACATATCAAGAAGCACAGAAAAATGCCTTATCTGACATCCATAATAGGGTTATGAAAATAAAGAATGCAAAAAAATCATCATTCCAAGGAGTTGCTAAAAATTTGTTATCAGTTGTTGAAACTCTAGCAAAGTACAAAATTTATATGAAATAAAATCATACAAAATACTGAAAAAGATGCATTTCATGTTTCATCCTTTTAGCTGAAAATGGTTTTTGGGGATAATATCGTATCTCCGAGATTTTACACGAGTGAGTTTCATTCAATATTTTATAAAAATCTTTTTATAAATTTTACCAAAACCTATTCTATATCAGTATTGTGTCTCTTATTTACTTACTTTCTTAGTCTTAAAAACAAATTTGAAATATTGCAAACAAAATGTTTTACTAAAGTGAAAATATTACCACATTTTATTCTAATTCCATATTTTTGAAAGCATGTAATATTTTTTCTATATTAAAAAGTACATATATAGAGAGATATAGAGGGAGGAAGAGAGAATTTTGGAATTCTTCCATTTATTTTTCTATGGAAAGGCGTGGTTTATTTAAGGGGATGACAGGTGAAATATGCATCCGTTTAATCCGACGTAAAAGAAACAAAAGGTCTGAGAAGTTTAACCCTCAGTGCTTTTACTGAGAGATTCTTATTGGGATTTATTTGTAACGTGTCGATTCATTAAAAAGAATCTTAGATATCTTTGGAAGGAAAGCCATCGATGTTAGGTATTTTTATCCTTGTGTTAGCACCATGAGAACTGTAGCGTCATCATTTTTTAAAAACATGTGTTAGAATTAATTAAATAAATAAAGTTTGATTTGGACCGGAAGTAAGAGAAAATTTTAGAATAAATTAATATGGGCTAATATTAGATAAAAAATGGAAATTAATTAAGATTTAAATTATATTAAGAGATATCATTACATATATTTTTTAAAAATTACTCACAAATAAAAAAGTACGCTTATTAATTTATCTCTATCAATTTCCTTTTACCTCCCAGTAGAGTGGTTATCTAGTAGAGCCACTGGATGACTTTTTAAGAGTAATTGTACAGTTCTGTCTTAAGCTTTTTGATTCAATATCCATGTTAGGCAGAAGATCTTTTTAAGAGAAACAACTATCTAGATTTACTTTATTATTCGGCTATTCACTTTTAGATACACATTACAAAATTTGTTGAGTTTTAGATTTTTTTTTTGTGAGATTTCAATATCAATCTTACATTTCAAGATATCATTAAATTAAAATATGGAATTTTATGCAAGAATTTGTAAGAATTTTTATGTAAAATTTTGGAAATACTTTACTTGATATTTCCTTAATTTATATTTCTTTTTTACATCATTTTCTTAACTGTAAATTGGTTTGAATTTTCAAGGAATTACAAAATTAACTAATTAACAATTGCCTTTAAACACTGCAGTGCAGACGTTATCGAGTTTTCGAAGTACTGACAAATGGCAATGGAATAACAATCAGAGAGGAAAGTTAGGAGGTCCTTTGTAATCTGGAAGAAAAATAAACTTATAGAAAAAGGACTCATTACATATTGATGAAAAATGCGCGGATTAAGTTTTATTGACAACTGGTGCGAGGTTTTGTTGAGCATGTACTCTCTTGGACTTGTGCTCAAATATTACCAAAATGAGATGAAATAGAGCTAGACCTCCATATTAGGCTTTGACTGAACATTCCATCTCTGGTTCTGAGCTACTATCGAGTATCAGTGTAATAAATCTCATTTGAAATAGTTGAATAAGGCTTTTATTTGTGCATTTGAGTTTTTTCTCATTGTTACAATTGCTTTGGAGATATTTTCTTAATTGTAATAAATATTTCAGCTTACAAAGAGAATAGAAACTTAACAGATGTAAAAAAAAAAAAAAATTGAATTATGACAAATAATATATAATAATATGCCGAATATTCTATCTACTTAAACTTTTACGTCAATCTTGAAAAATCTATGAGAAAGTCTGAGGCTCTTAAATCTGAATAAAATTATAAGTTTGTATTGATAAGTTTTAATTGATATTTGCTTGTATTCAAACTCTGCGAACCACAGTAATGCCAGCAAAGTTGAAGAACATTATTATAGAATCATAGAGAATCAGAGATTTAAATCAAACTGAGAACTCTATGTATATTAAAAATTCTGAAGTAGGTACAAACGTCAACAAAAAAAAAATTGAACACTTATGTACTATGTCCTTGATTATTGAATCTTTAGAAAAGTAGTTGTCGATGGAAATGGTATGAGGGAACAGGTTTGTTCCAATCAACAGATTGATTAACCGATTATTAATTAATCTCTAAAAATTTTCTATTATGACTATCTTTTTTTTTTTTTTTTTTTTTTTTTTCCTTGCTGAAATCATGAAATTGAACTCCCAATAAAATTTTATGGAATTCTGACGTTAATTTCGACAGTTAAAGGGTTTGAGAAATGATGCTTCCAATAATAAATGAATCTTATGGACTTTCGACTGTATCTCGGAAACTATATTTCCAGTGGCGGTTTACCGCACAGGCTGTCGCCTCGCACTTTGATATCTGCAGGGGGATTCAAAATCTATTTCGACGTATATCATAATGTTAAGTCACATAGTGTCGGAAAGTTTTGTGTGTGTGTTTCCGGCATCTCCCCTTTGGTCTGGTTCACAGAATTTTCTCCCTTTACTTTAAAAGAAATGAATGTATAAAAATAATGGAAAACGGAGTTTAAAAAAAATCAAAAGCTGTGATATTTAGAGAGTTTCTAAGATATATGGCAAAAAAAAAACCCAATATTATTAAATCAACATTCTATAATTAAAATAATAAGATAAAAATTGACTAGTCACTGAGTCTCAACCACCTGTTAGATTTCTCCAAATTCTATTTCGCAGGAAACTCATGCTCTCTAGATAAGTCATGAATGATCGCCTGTCCGCCTTACCACCCCATTTTGAGAACTTCCGAAAAACAAAAGTAATATACAGGCCTCGCCTAGATAGATTATCTAGACAGATTATGTCAGTTTTATTCACCAATTAATTTCGCCTCTTTAAATGCATACCTAATCAGTCAGTACACTCTAAGTTTATTGTGCAAGAATTAAGTATGAAAATATTATTTCATTTGTCTTGGTAAAATGAATTTGATCAAAGGCAATTGAAATGGCTAAAATATTACTTTTAATTGAAGGGCTAACATCTGGTCGCCGAAGGCGGTTAGTACCTTTTATGCTAAAAGCCTAAACAGAATATCTATCAGTCTTTTGCTTATCCAATGAAAAGGATTAGGTTTGAATAGTAATCAATTACACCCATGATCGAATTCCGATGCAATAGTGCCTTTTTTCTTTTCTGATTGAATCAAAATTGCCATTAATGGGGAGATTTTATTTTTCCCCTCAAAAATTGTCACTCAAAGCGAGCACTTCCATTTTCAATAACATCAGATCACTTAAATTAATGAAAAAATATTACTACATTTTTTTCTAAATTAATGGAAACATTCTAAATTCAGTAAGTGATAAATGATGATTAAATATTTAGGTAAAAATACTTTCACTGCTTTTTTGTTTCCTCCAAACTATAATCTAACGGAGAACTAAGCCGAATCTGTATTGCAAGTTGAGAGAGACCGTTTTATCTGTTCTACAATAGTCAACAACTATTTTCGCAATAGTATGAGTCAACTGCCTCGCTTATTTATTAAAAAGAATATTATCAAAGAATTATAGACGTTTTCCAATTAAAGGGGGAGGAAGGACATTTTGATATATTGATGCCTTTCAGTTTGTGTATCTATGTTTGTAAAATTTTACTTTCAGTTTTTTTTTCCCCCTTCTTCTTTTATTACCATACCAAAAGCATAAATTTAATGCTATTCGATATGCATGCTTGTACCTGCCTCTAAAATTTAATTTTTTTTGTGTGTTATTTGGAATTAATATTTCTTTATCGAAAATGTACTACATTATAGAATAGGCCATTCGAGTTATAGAAAGCTAGTTGACAATATTTATTTCAGTTCAAAGTTTAGAAAGAATATAAAATTTTTACATGATTGTTTATATTAAAATTTATTGTAATTCAAAAAAAAATTAGTGATTTATGAACTTGAACCCATTTTTACTTACTAGTACAACGAAGTATACAAATAGAAAATATTATAATCGTCAAAAAATTCAACGCGAAATTTGGACAAATCTCATCATTTCAGACTTCCCTGAGTCCGTAAAGCACAGTTCGGGGATTATGTCTATCTATAAATCTGTGAACACAAAAGCTCCAAAACGTCTTGAGCTAGACAAATTGAAATTTGGTTGCTTGGTCTTTACAACAAATTTGTAGATTTCTATCACATTTTGAATGAAATCCATTGACATGAAATATGTCGGTGTGGCTGTTCGAGTACAAATGGCAATAGGCAGTAAACAGCTATAACGAATAAAATCGGTATTGCTACTTACTCTCTATTGTTATACATTTAG
>JAPMOR010016510.1:1236827-1261854 GCA_026543865.1 Argiope aurantia | reverse complement strand
ATAAAATCGGTATTGCTACTTACTCTCTATTGTTATACATTTAGCATTTATATACTTATCGAATTTTTAATTAAATCTGTCAAACAAATTGGCCATTTGTTAGTTTGTACATTTGCGTACATGTAAACGTGATAATTTAAAAACATAACGACGTAGATCAATGAAATTTGATATGTGATTGTGATATTAAAAATGCATTTTGTGTTAAATTTTAATTTCAGTCGGTTAAAAAATACATTCACAATGCATATTTGATTTTTTGAAGCACATGTAGAGCATTATGAAGCAAAAACTCATATGCGGGTGTCTTAAAATAAAAATTTTAGCATAAAAATCTGACACTGACGATATTGACAAATTTCCATGATTTTATGGGGAAGAGAGTGGTATACCTTTTTTCCAGTATATCTTTATTAATGAGTATACTAGAAAGTTGCTGGAAGACCATTCCTGGTTAAATTGAATAAGCTTCCTTTTTTTTAAACTTAAGAAAAATAAAATGATATGCTTATTAAGTATATTTTTTAAAAACTTTGTTCCCATTTAATATAAAATTCGAATGCCTGAGCACTGTTGTATTCATCCATATTAAGAGATCAAAAGAAATCATTGTCACTTCATTCTTTTGCTCGTATTTTATTTAGTAAAAGAGTTTAGAGTTGAAAAAATAAATATGAAGGGCCAGAAAGTATTGCATTTTTAAAAATAATCTCTTTAATCATATCATTATATATCCAAGATAAAGAAACCCGATCAATCCACAGCGAATATATATGTGCATATATGTATGTGTGTTGCAATTAGTAATTAATCTATCCTCTAAAAAATATTTCCTGTGTCTTTAATTTTGAGTTGCGCGGATCGTATTTTTCTCACGGAATGCGTTGATTCTCAAAAAGCTGCGCTGCCAAATCCTTTTCTAAAACTATATACGTTCAAAATATTTTCTCAGTCTTTCTTTCCTACTTTCTGCCTACCTATTTTTACACTACAGCGTATTTACTAGAGCTTGGACAAAAGATCTTGATGATGTATGAAAGCTGCGCTATCTCCTTAAAAGTATAAAAAATAAAAATCGCTAAGGAACTCAACGACTCTTGCTTCAAATCAAATCTTATTCCTAAAATCACATTTTACATACATACATGCGCGCCCGCACGCACACACACACACACATATTGTACCGATAAAAAGTATATTCTATGTACAGATGAGGACAAATAAAAGATGTAGATGCATTAAATAACATACAGGAATTGCCTCCAAATTATTAAACTATATTAGAAAACAAGAATGAAGATAAAGTAAAAGCTCCAATAAGTTTAGTTTCCGTTACTTTCTTGTCATCAATATAGTTTTTTCTGGTGGGACCTCAAAATATTTCAGCGCCTGTGGCGTTATATTGTCAAAATTCGCCACTGTATATTTCACAATTTTTTCTTCACTCAATGAAAGAAATTTATCTTGTTTCATAAAATCCTGAAATAAATTCATAAAGAACACAAATTTAATATTCTTTATGAATTTTTAAACATGAATGTAGAAAAATATAAACTGTAGCATAGTAAACTTTTGCACGAGAGCAAAGCTGACATGCTAAAATGTCGGAATCTAAAAAGGTGTGCGCATACATTGAAACGTTTTCGGAATATTCACAATAATTGCAAAGTTCCCACAATCTATTTGTAACGTCCACTTTTTTGAGGGACCGTATATTACATTTATTTATATTTATTGACCTATTCGTCATGAAGCACGGGTTTTAACGGCTATTAAAAAATCACAATTGAGTAAATGTAAATTTATTTCAGATTAAAAGATTTTAATTTAACATTAATTTTTATTTATGCTCAAATATTCCCCCCTCCCCCCCAGACGATTTAAAATTTGTCTGCAGAAAAGTTTAATCACATTTTAACCATTACTAACAGCTATCGTTTGCAAATAAATGAAATAAAAATCACAGGAAATCATTTCTTTCCATTCTGTTAGCTAAATAATTGGAAATTATTTTTATTTCATTTATGGAAATTATTTTTGTGAGGAAATTATTTTTCACATATTATTTATATATTCAATAGCTTATTGACGAGCAGTCATTCTTAAATTTCTTCGTTTAAAATTTGATCTGGATATTTTAAAAATATCTTTAAAATTATATCGGAGTATGGGAAAGTTAGGTTTTTACAAAGCTCTCTTGAATTAACTAAGTAGAGAAAGTGGAATTGGATCACGAAATAAAAGAATATTTTAGAATGAAGTTACTATGGGCTAAATTAAGATAAAACCTTGGAAATTAATTAAATTGAAATTAAAGTTTAAAATATCATTACACACACACATTACATATACATACATTTATATTTAGGTAAGGTTTTGCTTTTTAAGTTTATCTATATAGTTGCCTTTCTTCAAAAAATGCTATTTTACATTTTTTTAAAAGCATTTTTTATAACTAATTATTAGAATAAGTATATTCAACTTCCACTTCGAATTGTGGGCAATGTCGTATAGCGGTCAGAATAACTTGAATGACGTGTGTGTTGCGGGTTTGAGTCGCTCTTTTTGCTTTATTTTTTACATATGTATTTATATTTAATATTTCTGCCTTTTAAGTTTATCTATACAAATGCCTTTCCTAAAAGAAAGAAAAAAAACCCGAGATTTTACACAAAACCACACATTTTTTTGTATAACTAAATATTAGAGGCATTTTCTATCTGCTATCATGCTGACAATGTTATATAGCACCATCTCGGACCCGATTTCAAGATGGTAAAACTGAATGTAAACTCAAAAATATAAATAATTGCAAATAAATTGTAAAATGAGTACTGCAATACAGAGACTGTGAGTAGCATGTTAAACGAAATGCATTCATGTTTTTTTTATTTATTTAAATGGTTAGTTCATATATAGATAAGATTGAAAAATATTCATATACAATCAGTATGTGATTCTATCTAAATATTTCCCTAAAAAAATACAATTTGACATAAAAAATTTCGAGGGAAGCTCGATTTTTCTAGTTATAGTTCTAATTTTCCCCATTTTTTTTCAATTAATGGTTTTCGCAAGGCTTCATCACTCAGCTTACAGACAGTATGCTAGTTTATGAATATTTTTAAAAACTTAAAAGTATCCATATATTATTTTCATTCATTTATAAAAGTATAATATTCAATTTTTATGCAAATAAAAATTATTTTTTCACATAGATCGTTTCGGAAAAAGCATATCAATCAATTCCAGATGATTTTACTTCCCAAACAAGTGATATGCAATCACAACGGCGGTGGCAAAAACTTTTCGACAAGGAGCAAGACAAATCCGAAAGGGGGGGGGGCAGTCTCAATTTCTCCAATTTTGCTTCTAAGTAACTCATAATAATTAGTTTTTACATTTAATTAAAGGCAATCAAGTACTTTTTAGCTTATTTTTTATTCAGATACTGACCATTTCTTTCATTGTAAAAAGGTTACAAAGATATCTGCAAAAAAAAAAAAGTTAGAATTTTTTTTTTCTGACCATTAAAATATTGTCAATATTTGAGCTTATTTTTTATGAGACTCTTCAGATTTACTTGCATTAATATCTAATTTTGCAACAAATATAATCATATTTTATTCTAGATTGCAATATATATAAATAAACACAGAAAGAATGACGTGTTATGTGAATTGAAAAAATGCGTGTTCTCATAATGGAAGATATATAAAATGAATGTAGAAACTAAACTCAAAACGGTTTATAAAAAAAACTTTTTAAAAATCCGGAATAAATAAAAAAAAAAAATTCGATATTTTCGCCAAAAAATCGATCTTTTTGAGTAATTCCCGACTGAAATATTTTTTTGATAATTGCAACAACGAGCAGGATTCAGATACATACCGAAACCGAGGCAAATAAGCGCGCATGTACAACAAAAATTTACTATAGTTCGGACACAAAATAAAATGCGGAAAAGATACAATGATGTTGTTTTTCTTAAGAATGTTGGAAAAAATACTTTGTAAATATATGTACAAACTTACTATTATATGTAAGATATGAAAATTGTACGTGTGAAAAATAGACTACTTAAACATTAGGTTTCTCATGTATTTATTTTTCAATGCATATTCAGATTTAAAAAAAACAATGCATTTTAATAAAAACAAATAGATCTAGAATATGAACTCCCCTATCTTCATTTTTAGACACGTGTTCTTGTGGTTAAGTTATCCAAAGCCTATTTCCCTCGAAGCTATTAAAAGCTAATATCCCTCTATAAAAAAAATCTTACCGCCTCAGTTGCATGCATTGGTTTTTCTTAACCCCTTCGTATACAATTTCGAGTCTGAATCGCGCACCAAATTACTAAATTTTTAATCTGCAATTAAAAGATAGTATTAACTAATTTAAAATGCAAAAATCACTTGAAAACTCATCATTGCCTCAAATGCCTTTATATTATTTTACGAATAAAAATAATAATAATTGTACCTAATAAGATGTGCCATCTAAATAGGAAGTTAAGTAAATTCTTATGTCAAAGGATTAATGTATTATACATAAATATTCTATGAATAACTATTTTAATCATCATTTAATCAAGACATCTTTATCTAAAGTCTAGAAGCATCTGGAATTATATAGATTTTAGTGCAGAGTAGTTGAAAAAAAATTAAAAAATATGTTTCCAATTACATGTTTATAATGCTGAAAGCAGAATCTGAAGAATTTAAATGTAATTTATTTAACAAATTTAGTGTACAGTTGGATAAGCTCTTTTAATGTAGCTAAAAAACTACCATAACATACATATTTTTTGTTGTTGTTGTCATTTGCAGTCAGTAATGTTTCTTTAGTATAGTAATTGCAGCCTGTAAATTAAGTTGCAAAAAACTTATATTTTACTATTAAATAAACAATTTACTGCATACAATTTACTTATTATAGTGATTTATAATGAATTCATATAATCTGGCAACAGCAAAGTAACTTTTCTTAGCATGCATATTGCATAAGTGTCGAGAGAAAAAGTGTTTTATTAAATTTTGTTTAACCATTAACTAGATTTTAGTCAGAGAATTCTCACAGTGAAGCAAATAAATTTAACAATTCATTACTGAGGAAGTAACAATTAGATGAAGAAAATGACGATTAATTTTAGAACTATTATTCTTTGAATTCTGAATTAGGGAAAACAACTCTATCGCCCTATTCATGTAAAATATAAAAGTATGTTTTCCTAATAATTCCACTTGCAAATAACCGAAATACTCGATGAAAATCATTTTTATTCATAACTTATGATAGCATCTAAGCGAAAAGACAAAAAAAAAAAAAAAAAGAAAGAAAGAAAAGAAAAGAAAAGAAAAGAAAAATCGGCAAAAATGCTAAATTGACAATTTGGCAGTTATTCTGCCAAAAGTAATGACAATTATAAGCGACATTTGAATAAGATGTCTGAAATTTGTGGACTTCTATCGCATTCAGTTCACAGTGGGCCGTTCGGAAATTATCGGCAGAATGAGATAATTTTTTCACCTTGTCGGATACATTGTCAAAAGTAATGGAAATTAGAATCTTGATGAATGGCATTGCAATCAGAAGCCTGAAAATCTGCGGATTTAGCTTCTACATCTATCGAATTGCGTTCATAGTCAGCCGATCAAAAATTGTTAGCAAAATGTGGCATCTTATTGATCTGACACCCTATCGATTATTTTGCCAAATATAATCAAACCGCTTTAACCGTTACTTGGATATTTCGACTACTTCAACATATTAACTTTAAGATGGTTTTTAAATTTTCATATTCGAGAATGTTCAGCTTTTCCACAATCATTCTGATGCGGTTAAAGGTTTTGTAGACAAAACTCTTAATCTCTCGCCGACGGGGGAGGGGGGCAATTCCCCTCATGCTAACGCCGCCTCTGAGTCAAAATGAAATCATTTCTGAAATATCCATGTATAAATTTTGGCATGCAAAAAAAAAGTAAATTAATAAAACGTTCCGAATTCACAAGAAATTAATTATATAATGTTTGATAAAGAGTAAACATTTCCTCTACCCTCCTACACCTCCTCATTATTCTGATTAAAGCAACGTCAACTGGTGCACGCACAAGAATACGAAGACTTTCCATTTCTGAAGTTTAGTTCTTAATTAAAAACAGGTTAAACAACAAATGTAATAATAAATTGACAACTTACTGCTGTGAAATAATTTAAACAAATACACAAGCACAAACGAGTAACATCTTCATTAAAATATTGGCCAAAAATACAAAATTGTATCTGAATACTTCTATGTGCATAGCTTAAAAAGTGTATATTAGATAACATTGACAGTTTTCATGAAAAGGCCTGTCATATTCATAGACAAGTTTAAGAAAGAATTGTATAAATCAGAAAAACTTTTAATAAACTTTTGATCAAAACAGTATAACATTCATATGAATATTTCTGTATAGTGGGAGAATATAAGAAAAGTATATTTAAGATAGTTTGTAACGTATATAATAGATAAATAGACAGTTTTCGTAAAAATGACTATCACATTCAAAGACCAGTTTAACAATGGAGTGTAGAAATTAGATTAACTTTTAATAGAATCGAATCAAAAGGTAAGAAATTGTATATGAACACTTCTGCATAGTGGAAGAATATTAAAAATTGTATATAAGATCGTTTATAAAGTGTATATCAGATAACATCCACAACTTTTGTAAAAAGGCATATCATATCCACAGACAAAACTAACAAAGAATTGAACAATGGGAAAAAACTTAATAAAATTTTGATCAAAAAGGTATATAATTTTATATGAATGCTTATGTTTCGCAGAATACATAAAAGGTATATATAAAATAGCTTGTAAAGTATATATCATAAACAGTTTTTGTTAAAATTACTATAATATTCACAGACAAATTTAACAAAGAACAAACAGTTTTTAAATACCGCAGATATCACATTTCAAGTATAAAAACAGCAGGTAATTTAAATATCCCATGTTTTCAACAAAATGTGGGAGTCCAATTTGCCAAAGTTTAGAATTCTAGAGGCTTCAAATCCAATTACTTTTATCGGTTTATAAAATAAAAATTTTCATACAATTATGATACACAAAACTGTAAATAAAAATATTGTTTAATTTAAAAAAAGGCAAAATATGATAAAAAAAATAATTAAAATTGAAATGTGTATAGTATTTAATTCTAACTATATTTAAGGAATGTACTGAAATTTCTTATAAAAGAAATATAAAATTTATTATCATTACATAAAAATATCAGAAAAATATCACAAAAATTAGGCATATGCATGTAATTTAAAATACAAAATACCATATTAAAAATTCATAACAGTTTCAATCATGTTAATGAAATTCTTATCACATGAGCTGGCATTGTCTTCTAATAAAAATATGTAAAATTATTGTGAAAAATTGTGCTGAAAGTATTCACCCTTTCAAACTAAATTTGGAAGTGTAAAGACGGTAAATTTCCAAAATCACAGGATAATTACAAAACTTATCTTGTATAACTTTCAAAATTTTTTAACTTTTACTGTTACTCTTAATCAACTGTAACAATTTCTTTCTGCTATTTCAAATTTTCATTATCCCAATTCTCACGGCTCTTCATCCAAAGCCCTAAAATAAAATAAAGTAAATTGTGTCACATTTGCTATTTTCTATAGTGAGAATTTTTAATAAAATAATACAAGAATATTTGAATAAGCACCCTGTATTGTTAATGATGTTTTATAATTTATGACATAAAATATGCCTGCCTACTGTATGAATAGCAGATTACAGATGAAGAAATACAACTTCCACGTGTCATAGAATAAATCCCAATAATATACAGATTTCCTTTTGAACACTTAGCAATCATAAAAACTATTAACAATATAAAGCCCCAGCAAAATATTACTTATATTTTTTTTCTAACCAACTATTCCCTAATATTTTAAGGTGAGTTTTATTATATCTTCTTCCTTTAATCGCATTGTTAAGGAAAATTCTCTACCTTATGAGTATAAATACAAGCATTAAAAGTTTTAAAAAATCTATAAATCTACTGTTTGCATTCAACAAACTCTTCTCAATGCTCTAGTAACTACTAAAAATATAGAAAAAAAATAATGTAATTCGCTGCTCAACCTTTCGTCCACATCCTCAGAAAGCCATATTAAATATAAACCAAAAAGGCTGATACTAAAATATGAGCCAAATAATCTGTTGAGAGTGATAATTTTTTTATATGAGAAGACAATACATATATATATCATGAAGAAGAAAAGGAAATAGGAACTATAATAAAATGTAACGATTCTTAAAATTGTTCTTAATGACATAAAATGCACTTTAACTTAGTAATTAAATTTTCAAATGTGCTCTTTCTCATCTGAAGTTTTATAAATGAAATATTATCCAATTTTTTCATAACAAAATTGCTCATAATTTTAATCTACAAAATACGTATAATTTAAATTTATTTAATTCAGAAAGTAAGTAAATTTGTTTAGTCCAGAAAGAAAGCAAATTTGTTTAGTCCAGAAAGTAAGTAAATTTGTTTCGTCCAGATACCCAGGGACCGTAAAAAGGCACAAAATATAATTATTTGGAAATTTTTATTGAAACAGTTAGTCTACACTCCTTCAGTCACCTCTCATCTTAAGAACCATTAGAACTAAATCGCGTATTAGACCGCGAGATATGAAGAAATCTACACCTAAGAAGGGAATCAGCGTATGACAGTTATCTGCAAGTCGTCGTTATTGGAAAGATGCTGCCTAGCTAGGAATCATTTCAGGCGCTGAAACAGACAGCAGTCCCTTGGAGCAAGATGAAGACTACAGATAGGATGGACAAATAGTGAAACCGCTGCAGCAGTGGTTGTGAATAAAACGCTGCATTATTGCGACTGTTGTCATGGAGAAGGCATGAACAATCCTTATCATTCGAGCCAGCACCTGAAAATGTTTTTGAGCGGGCAGCATTTTCCCAATATCAATGAGTGCGTATTTCTTCGACATCGGCATACTGAAACTGGTCCAACGACATGACACGTCCTTCAGTTGCAGTGATTTTTATTTTAAGATGAAGGAAGCTGAAAGAGTGCTGGTACCTGTTTCAACAAATGTTTCCAACTAAACTCTCTGATACACTTAATTTCTGAAATGACCAAATATCTTTTAGTATGAAACTAAGCCATAAAAGGATTAATTTTTAAAAAACTTCGAACATTTTTTTTATTTAAATCACTTACTCAAAGGGCTGAACATCGGGAAGAGGTTCTATTGGAATGTTCAAATCACTGGAGCCTTTATCAAAGCTCCTAAAAATAAAAATTAAAAATTAATTTTTTTAGTTTTTTTAAATTAGATTTAAAAAATAAGCACAATAAAATAATTTCCTTCTAATGGAGTGTTAATATATAAATTTCAATTTATATATAAATTACAAAAAATAAGCATAATAAATTCGAGTTGAATAAGAACATATGATGATGCCTTTTTGGCTAGAAGTTTTAAATTAATATAGAATTCAATTTTCTCTTCTGAAGATACTCTGGTCTCCATACACGAAACAAGAAAAAAGAAGAAAGAAAAAAAAACCCACGTTAATTTGCGAATTTAAAAGTAAGTAATGAGTGGGAGAAAGAAGTTGACTAATTGTCAGGTTTCAGAAAGAGGTGTTACTGTTTAGTTTGATGATCATGAGAATATTTTAACCCACAGACAAGCTTATAATATATATAAGACAAGAAATGAAGTGGAGCAGAGTGTATGTCGTGTATGAAGACGCAATGCAATTGTGTTATGAAGATAATTTATACTTTTCCCTCTTGCCAGAATAAATGACAAAAATACACACTGTACACACACTGAGACAAATTTTAACCCCGCTACAAAATTTTTAATTGTTCTGTCTCTCAATCATCCCAAAAAACTTATCAAACATTTATGTCACCCACCCTTTTTTAATAGAAAAATTGCAGATGACTTTCTGGAATAATATCTCCATCTGTATTAAAGAAGTACCACTTAATTAATATATTTCAGATAATTTTGAAAAGCTTTTTTTGCAAATCGGCCTTTAAAATTCACACTTTTCAGTTCACAGCAAAAAACATCGCAAACAGTTCTGTAAAGTGAGTTGAGCATTAAAAATGAAAAAGCAGAGGCCCTTGTCCATTTTTTAAATAAGATTCTAAATCAATTTTAAATATAAAGTTAAATAACAATAAGTTTCTGGAAGCAAGCGAGCATATATGTGTGTGTGTGTGTGTGTGGTCTACGGAGCGTCATCCTGGCGGGAATCTTGGGCATCCAGGAAAGGGAATCTTAGAAATCTTTGAAAAAAATGTGTGGACGTTAGGGATTTTTATCCCTTCACTCGGAGCGAAAAAATTGAAATAGTCTTCAATTTTTTAGTGCGCGTGCTAGAAATATTTAAATAAAATAGTAGGATTTGAATAAGGAAATGGAAATTTTTGAATAAAGTAATCTGGGCTAATTTAAGATTTATAGAAAAGGAAATTGTTTAAGATTTAAATTAGATTAACCCCTTCTAGGGCCGTGGGAAGTATGCTTCCCACCAAATTTATCAATTTTTGTATGAAATTATGTAGGTTGGCATAAGTTCTGACAATTTTTTTTGAAAGATAGAAGCTTAGATGCTTCAGTTCTTTATCTTACACAAAATGATGTGTCTTGATTTGTTACTTAATTATTAATTTACCAAATTAATTAACTAATCAAATTAAATTTATCTAATAAGCTAAATGAATCCTGAATCCCTTTTCTTATTCTAATTTCAAACCTCAAAATATTTTAACATAATATGACTAGAAAAAAATGGCCCTTTAAAGGGTCAAGAGGCATAATAATGTGGCACATACGAAAACTTGTAGTCGCACTTTTCGAGCTTGAAATTCTTTTCATCAATTTCAGCAGAAGCATAGTCTGCAATGCATTCAGTGTCGTCCGAATCCATTAGTACAGTCGGCATTAGACAGACAAATTATTCTGTCGTTTTAAAATTACCGAATTCACTTGTACTCGAACAGCTAGACATATAGACATCCTGTAAATGGATTTCTTTCGAAATTTCATAGATATCTACAAATTTTGTCGTAAGTCCATATACCAAATTTCATCCGTCTAACTCAAATTATTTTTGAGTTATCGTGCTCATGGACAGGCATAAGGACAAAATATCTATTTCGAATTCAGGGACGTCTAAAAAGGGGCGATTCGCCAAAATCTCGAGTTCGAATTGTTTGACGATTATAATACTTCCTCTATACTTCGCACACAAGAAATTAAAAAGTCACAGTTTAAAAACTGTCAATCAAAAAGTAATACAGAATTTCTTAGTTTGTAGCTCACTCTATACACTATTTAACAGTATAGCAAGAGTAAATGTTGCCTAAAGTAGAGTATGGTTTTTCCCCCTCATAATCACTTTTAATTTTAATAAGTGAACAACACATTTTCATAATGGTTTAGGCATCAATATTATCCTTGCCAACATCATGCCTATGCAACTCAGACTAATTAAAATGTTTCTTCATATCTTTGACAATCAAAAGAATATGGCCAAGTATAGTAGTGTGAAATTAATATAAATATTTCAGCAGATAAAATTATTTTTTGATATATTATACACTTTATTTCATTAAAAATCCTGAGAAAAAGCAATTTAAATGCATTTATATCATTAATTTTGAAAAAAATTGAAAATATAATTTAAAATCCCAATATTTATTTATCAACACATTAATGAAGTAATGCTTTATAAAAACTTCTCCAAATAAATAAGCAACTTAAGATTATTCAGAATCTCTTTTATAATTCATATTATAATAATCTCCATCAGTATGATTTGACAATTATTAGAATGATTTCTTGGGTTTTATGCATTTAAACTGAAAACAGAAATAAAAAATAATAATAATTCTTATTCAGTCATAGTATTAAAAATTACCTAATATAATGCTGGAAAGATTCGATGTTCCTTTCTTCTGTTTCTTCCTTCGATGCCGTAAATTCCTAAAGAGATCAACCATTAGTAAATGATTTTTCTTCCCATCTGAATTAATTTACAAATGCATGCTAATATATAACAAAATGCAGATACTTATCTGCTCCAATTGCATGTGAATTCTATATATTAACATTTTTTGTTTTAAAAACTTTCAGTTAATCTTAATATCAGAAATCTGACATGCTGTTTCCCTTAATCCTGTGATTAAGTAGTGTAGCAACATCTGTACATTTATAAACTATTGTTAAAAACTAAAGGGTAATGTAAATTAGAAGATGCACAATAAGTACACCTTGGAATTAGACAGTGTAAATTTGTTTCAAGTTACATAGATTGACCAATTTTCATTAATTAAAAACGTGGCTTTTAATACATAAAATGTGGGAGGGATGAAAATGGAGATAGCAAAATTTCTAAAAGGGAACATTTTAGCTCATGGAGATTAGGATATATTTATCAGATTAAATTAATAAATAAATTCTTCACCTTCGTGATGACACATTATAACTTATAGTTAATCGAAATGTAATAAAATTTAAGAATTGTTTCTTTATTGAAGCATATATTTCAAAATTCAAACTATAATTCGAAGAAATCTCGAAAATGTACTTCTTAATATTAATAAAGGCAGAAAAACAGTTTTCATTAATGCAACAAATGAAAACTTATTTCAAAGTCTCAAAAGTTTTAGAAACAAGAGTCATATAATCAGGGAATAAAGGAAATCTAATATTTATCATGAGGATCCATCTCTCTTAGCTGCGACATCAAAACACGATTTTCACTTTTAAGAATGAGCATGCGTGGAACTACATTATGAAAATGACATTAGATTTAAAATTTATAAATGGAATCATATCTATAATGTAACATTTAGATATATTAAAGAATGAAACAAACCTTAAGGTCAAATTACATATTTCAGCAAGATAACATCCTAATATCACAATCTTTAAAAAAATCTGCTATCGCAAATGGAAAAGTGAATTCAAATATGTAACATTAGTATCAAAGAATACTTTCAAATACTGTCACAAAAATACAGAGTTAAGGGGCAAACTTGGGAGGGATCCAGTGAAATTACTCAGATCTTTAGCCGCATACAATGTCAATTGGAAATCATTTCAATCAAAGCAACAGAATATAATATGGAGCCAAAGAGGAAACACTTTTAAACTTCTAACACGATTTATTCCATCTCGGGAGGAATAATTTATGTACAAGAATATGTGGTAAGAAATATGTCAGTGTACATCGCGGCACAAGAGCAAAACGAGCGAAAGAGACAAATTTTTCCCTCAATGATTTTATAATAAGATTTTGTAGGGATTTCTTCGGCACCTGTCTATTTAGGTAAGAGAAATTTAGGTATCTTTAAAAGAATTTGCAAAGTATTAAGGATTTTTATCTCTGCGCTCGGAGTGTGAGAACTTGCTGAATTTACAGTTTTCTAGAGCGTCTGTAGGATTAATTAAAAAAAGTAGGAATTGGATCAGTAAAAAAGAGAACATTTTAGAATGGAGTTAATATGGATTAAATCAATATAAATATTTGGAAATTAGTCAATATTTGAATTAAATTCTAAATCACACACACACAGATACATAGATAGATACTGATGAGAATGTTTACACTCTGTTTTCTAAATGAGGGCTTTCATAAGATGTGAAAATTATGCAATAATTATTTAGGATATTCATTATTCTTGATTCTTTTCATTTAGCCTAATGAACTTTTTAATGGATATATTATTACTCTTGTACATAATAAGCTTGATAATTTCATTATTATTCAAATGCAAGGATCTGAGCACTGCACACTCAATTTTAGAAGCCAATATACTATATTTTAAAATTCATTTGCTCGAACAAAATAGCACCAGCTAGAAATGTAAACTGTAAAGCGGTTGCTCAGAGAAGTTGCTTCTAACAAGCATCTCATTTCTTATTGCAAATATAAATCAATCATTATGAACAAAACTTGGGATGATTTCGTCATTAAAAATATATATGAATAGTTTTGAAATTCTGCTGCTAATGGTATCACATAATACGGGGTGTCCTAAGATCGACGATTTTCAAAACTGCATAGCAGGACAACGGTTCAGGTATTAAAAAAATCCTAAAGCAAATTTATGTGACAGGGCATAAATTTTTCCTCCAATGGTTTTTGGTTTTAGTTCAAAAAGCTGTCAATAGATGTGCTTCAGGACATGCAATTAAAGAAATAATTGAAAAATTCCCTCATCACGATTTTCCGAAATCTTTTAAATGAAAATCACAGTACAGTGTTTACGGAATGTCCACCATCACCCGTAATCACATGTCGTAATCAGAGAATGAAATTGGAAGACTTTTTCTGGAAAGTAGGGGGAGAAAGTCCAGTTACACCTCTACTGGAAACAGCTGTTCATGCATTCATTTTTTGAAAATAGAGTGATTTTGGAACTTACGCATGAAGGCTCTGAATGTGGCGCTAGCTTCACAAGCCAGTTAACAGCCTCTGGACAGAGATGATCACTTTTGTCTAGTGGTTATGTTACGCGGCTACAGAACCTAGTGTCGCAGGTTCAATCCTCGCTCATAACAATTCGCCACATGTTCGCTAGTTTCGTTTATTGACTAATCCATTGAGATGGAAATGTACTTCATCTGAAATCCATATAGAGTTAACAACAATATTGCCAATGACAATCATGTCCAGCAATTCATTCGCAATTATGTTCCTTTTCTCTAGGGATACGGTACGAAACGCTTGTTGTGTTTGAATTTTGTACAGGGATAAGGCTAAGCACTCACGCATTATCATATGCGGCGCCGTCTTGCTGACTTGACAAGCGACTGCAGTTTTTTGGACTGATTTTCTGAGCTCTTCCTCAACGGTCTATACATTTGCTTCTGTAATAACCGAAAGGTGTCATCCAACAGTTCAGACTTTTACATCCGCAACACTATCAGTTCGTTTGAATTTATAGTACATTTGATTTTATTGTATTCGGCAGCGGATCCTTAACGAATTGGAATTTCCATTGAAAGCTTCTTCTTGTTGCAGTAATAATCTTCCCCAATCGGTGGAGTTCCAATACAAGAAAAATCCTTTCCTGCAAAGAATACGTCATTTTCAAAACTCTCCTACAGAATTTTCTGTTCAGCTCTCTTCTCGTCTAGTCACAGAACACTCCTTTTAAAATCGAAACAGAAACCCCTTCTGAAGCTGCATAATTTGATGATTTGCAAGTGGGAAAAACAATAAAAGGAACTTCCAGTGCCATTACTTCTAATAAAATTAATACTTCTTTTAAACAATAAAAAATAAATCCATTTTATTTCAATCGGTTAGACAACAAAACTTTCTATTTTGACGCTCTCAGCGTAACGGTGATTCAGCCTCAGATGCAATTTCAAAAAATTCTTTGTAGAAAAGAATCAAACTTCTTCCAGAAGTTTCACACTAGACGAAATATAAAGTATGCGAAGGTACAAGGAGAAACTTAACAGAAACACATTTTGATAGTATACGGGAAAATTTTAGAGTTAGAATGGTAAAGGTAGAAGCTGAACATTCTTGATGGACTATATGATACTTTTAAACATTTTAATATCTGTTGGCTTGCATACAATATATATACTGCGTAATAAAGCGTGCAAAAATCACTCATTGAAAGAAAATGGAAAAAAATAATGCTTTAAGGAACGTCTAGAAAAATAGCAGAGTGTTAGGCATTCTTTCTCAGGGTTGCCACTCAAATCCGGAAGAAAAATTCCCTGTGTTTTCCCTGTATGTATATGCAATTTAAGACACTTTCACAAGGTATCCCCTTTGGGGAAGAAAGCTAAAATGCCATAGAAAACATTCTCTATATCACAAAATTTGGAAATCTTTCCAATAGGACGAGTAACAGTATATGAGATAAATACACTTATTTTGCTTTTTAAGAAAATTTACACAGCTTAATCTATAATTTATAACAAGAACAAGGATTGAAAAGCTATACAATCCAGAACAATCTGCATTCTTCATTTCCTTCATCTAGATTAATGCATTTTTAATGAGTATATTACTAAGCAACTATAATTAGGCTTGGAACATTCAATATTATTTGTTTATAATTTAAAAATCAAAAAGCAGAGAGTTCTGCACATTCAATTTTAGCAGCCAATATACTATATTCTTACATCCTCTTACTTTTAGGAGTCATCATACTATATTCTTAAATTTCTTTGCTATAGTGAAACAGTGCATGTTACATGAGGAAAAACACCTGACAAGTACCATCGCTTTTTTCTCCATAACTAAAAAAATTCCTAAGTTAATGGCATCCTATAGGTATTTATGTTTAATACTAAATTTCTGTTTGTATTTTTCAAAAGAGATTTCAAGGAAAATGTAATTCATTAAAGATTCTACATATGATATAACTAGGGTGAATGTACTTCCAAAGAAATAATATATTCTTTACAATAAGAAAAACATATAATTGGAAATAAATAAAATGTTAGTGCTTAATTCTGTCAACATTTTACAAAAATAAACAAATTAGAGAGCAAAAGCAATTTTTAAACCTTAATGTTAAAAAATGTAAATAGTTTTATTCTGATTTTTTTTCTTATGAAATGACAGACTGATTGAGCTGAAATTATTACTATTAATTATTACAGAAAACATTTAATTTTAACGAAGAACTGCAATTTCAAAAATATGCCGTTACCATATTGCAAATATTTTATAAAAAAATTAACCATTGCCAAAATTATTAATGTATATTTTAATTACTTTGGAATGTGTGGCTAATATAGGTGGCTCTGGCTCTCCTTTCGCCAAAGAAATACTTTTAATAGGTTGACTTTCAGATTTCTTAATAATCTTCGAGGGAGTTTGGTTTCTCAGTTTTCACCTGAAATGAGTAAAGAAATTTTTTTGGTAAGCATATATTTTAGAAGAAATGTATTATTTTCTCACAAAAACTAAAAAGTTTTTTTATTATTAAGCAGGTTTTAATCCGATTTTTTAGTTTTAGAAATGGAGTTTTTTTCTGTACCCAAGTTGATCTGAATAGGTATTGAAATTATTTTGTAAGCATTGTTTGATGTGAAAAGTATTATTTTTACAGTATTATTTATACAAATGTTAAAATTTGCACCTTCATTCTAGAAATATTTAATTATATTTTTCTTCAGTTACAAAAGTAACATTGCAGGAAAAAGAATCGAAATTGAATATTTTTAACTCAATTGAAAGAAGGAACAAAAATATTTATTTTACTTTTTTAATCATTTGGCAGTACAGATACAAATTAATAACTAATCTTGTCATAGCCTTCACTTTTTACTAAAAGTCCTTATTAATAAATAATATGCCCAGAATACTATTTTATGTGAAATGTTTTAATTCTACAGTTTAATATCCTATTCTATACTTTAGTTAAATTTTTAATTAAAACATAAATTCCATAGCAAACTAGACTTATTTATTAATAACCCTTTCTACAATTAACGGTTATGTCTTCAAATAAAAAGTGTGCATTATTAAACCAACTAAATTTATATTTCAAAGTTATAACACTTAAATCAGGGAATAAAAGTAAATAAAGACTTTTAATGGTGATGATCCACTTTAATTTTACAGTTTGTTTGATTTTTTATCACAAGGGAGAGAAAGGTGAAATACCAAACAAAATCTTAAGTCTATATCATGCCCATTGGAAGCCACTGAAACAAGATGTGCAACAGAATAAAAAACTGACATGTGAAATTTGTTTTTCCACCAAAGACAATACAAATTCTCAAATTTCAAACACTTGGTGAAACTTGGCGAAATAGAAAAATTATACTATTTAGAAAATTCTGCATTCTTCATCTAGCTAAATGCATTATGAGTGTATATTATTAATCGTGTAAATATCAACTTCTACCATTATAAATTAATTGTTTACAGTTCAAAAAGAAATAGGGTGTGAATGTTGTATTCATTTTCAAAATGCACTATACGATAATCAAAAACTTTTTTTCCATGTATATAACTTCCACTTCCTTTTGCTATTCACATTCCCTGATGTAAGAATAAATCATACATTTTGAAGGAAATGAGATGAATTCTTAAAAAAAATATCTTCATGCAAGAAAATCTCTATTGTTAATGGTATCCTTTTTATTTTCAGTACTGACTTTTAATTTTAAATGTTTACTCATGTAATTCAAAAGAAATTTTGAGGCAAACTGCCATTCAATAATGAAATCTGCATAACACCATTTAAGCGAGTAGTTATGCCCTTCAAATAATATTTTTCTTTTCAACTTTGAAGACAGAGATAACGAAATATGTCAAATATTAGGTAATTATTGCAAAATTTCCCGAAAAGATGGAAATTTGGATTGCAAAACTCTTAAAACTGTTGTTACTATTTTAATTTTGATTATTTGCATGAAATGAGTATTGGAATTGCTTAATCTAATATTTTAGCTGAAGAAATTTAATTTTACAATCGACCAGTAATTTGAAAAGATTAAACTTTATTATTTATCAGTTATTTAAAAATTATTATTTATCAGGAAAAATAGAACATTTTGCTACAAGTTAAAATATATTCTTATAATTTAATAAACAATTTCCCTGCATTCAATATTTATTTAGAATGAGGATTAACATAACTTCACCTAAGGATACAATTTTAGGTGAAACACTTTAACCTTAGAACCAAATAATTCTTTTCTCTATTTTAGGAATATGATGAATAAAATATACAAAGGGGAAAGGAAATAAATCTTCACTCATTTATCACATAATATGTCTACATAATAGATATGTAGACAGTTTTCTTTATTACAGCAAATGGATACTTATTTAGAATCAATACTTATTTCCTCAGGCAATAGAATAAATTTAATGTTCTTAGTTGTGATAGTCCATATTACAATGGGCAAATGCCTCATTCTAAACTGAATAACCCAAACACCTTTCTGTCTATCAAACATAAACATGATTCGGTTGATGCTGAGATCATTTCTATGAAAACAGCAAGAGAAGTTAAATTTTATTCATGGAATCATACCTAAAAGTGTAATAGTTTATGCCCTAAAAATTCAGCTTAAAAGTGAAAATACATATTTTCAACAAAGCAGCATAATGATATCAGAGCCATTGAAAATGTGCACTAGACTTTAGATTATTAAGCTGAACTATATATGGTAATAACGATCAAAGATAAACACTTTCGGAAAAGAAACAAAGGGAAGAAATTAGAAATGTTGTGGAAAATTTTAATCTCATGCCATTTTTAAAATATTCTAACAGGATGAGCAACAGAATATAAAATAAATACTAATTTTACTTTTTGAGGAAATTTATAGCTTTAATCTCAATTTTTAACAAGAATAGAAAGAAAAGTTAAGCAATCCAGTACAGCTTATTCTTTATTTCTTTCATTTAGATTAATGCATTTTTAATCAGCATATTATTAAGCGACTAAATATTAGGCTTGAAACATTCAAAATGATTTGTTTACAATTTAAAAATGATAAAACAGAGAGTTTTTTACAATCATTTGAAGAGCCAATATACTACATTCTTATATTCTCTCAATTTTAGTAGTCATATAATATTTTAAAATTTCTTTATATATAGTGAAACAACCCATCTTACAAGAGTAAAAACACCTGACAGCTATCATAGTTTTAAAATATATGCATGGCTAAAAAAATTCTATAGTCGATGATATCCCATTCATTTTTGGTATTTTCTTTAATATTTAATTTCTACTCGTGTTCTTCAAGAGAAATTTCAGGGGAAATGCACTTCTTTAAATTGCTTTCATAATTTTTGCAACGGTTACACGTTACGAAATAAATTTTCATTCGATATTGCGATGGCAAACGGAAAACTTACTTTTGAAAATAAAATAATTGTATTGGAATTTAAATATTTTTTGCAGCAATAATTAGTAATAATCATTTCAATATGATCAACCATTCAATTGAAAAGAAAAGAAAAAAACGAAGCATTCTATATTATTAGTTTGCATATTAAAAATTAAAAATCTTAAAGTGAGAATTCTGCACACTCAATTTTAAGAATCTATATACTATATTTTTTCCCTCTCCCAATTTAAAGAGCTGATATACTATATTTTCACATTCTCCCAAATTTAAGATTCACCATACTGCATTCTTAAAATCTTTTTTCTATGGTGAAAAAACGCATGTTGCATGAAGAAAATTTACAGGCAGATATCATCGCTTTAAAATATCTGCATAGCTAAAAAATTCTACAGTTCATAGCATCGCATACATTTTCGGTATTTAAAATTAATATTAAATTTCTACTCGTGTTCTTCAAAAGAGATTGCAGGAAAAATATAATTCATTAAAGATACTGATATCACTAGAGTAGATGTGATCTTAAAGAAATAACATACTCTATTCAAGAAAAACATTAAATGTAAAATTAAAAATAAGTTAGTACTTAAGTCTGTCAGAATTTTTCAAAATTATTCAAATTTTAGAGGATAAATAATTTTTAAACCGTAATGTCCACAAATTCAATTAATACTTTTAATTTTTGTTTATTTTTCTTCTCTTGAACTGAATTATTGATCGTACCGAAATTATTATTATTAATTATTCTTGAACACATTATTTAAATTTCAAAGTAGAGAATTCAATTTCAAAGACATGCCATACCATACTGCATGCATTTCATAAAATAGTAACTATTGCAAAAATTATTAGTGTATATATTATTTACCTTAGAAAGTGGAGCTAATATAGCTCACTGTTCTTTAGCCAAAGCAGCATTTTTCACAGTTAGAAAATGAAATTTGATATGTTTCTGCAAGGGAGGAATATATAACCATCCGTTCTCCGTCTTCTCCTGAAATCAGTAAAGAAATTCTTTTCAGAAACATAATATTTTAACCAAAATATATTATTTTCTCAATAGAACTAAAGTTGTTGTTTTTTTCACAAATACACAGCTTTAAATCTAATTTTATTAGTTTTACATGAAGTGGCCTTTTTTTTTTCTCTCTCTCTCTCTCTTTAAGTTGTTCCAAAAGGTGCATTGGAATCAATTTTTAAGCATAATGTTTTGAATAAAATGTACTATTTTGCACTTTTATTCAAATGTCAAAGTTTGAACATTTATTCTAAAAATTATCATTATAGCTTTCTCCATTTACAGAAGTAATATTGCAGAAAAAAGACCCAAAATTGAATATATATAATTCAGTTGGAAGAAGAAGCAATATTTTTTCTTTACCATTTCGCAATACAAATTAATAAACTAATCTTGTCAATGTTCTCCAATTTTTTTAAATGGGTTTATCAAAAGAAATCTTTTGCAAATGATAGAATTTTATATCAAACCTCTTAATCCACCTTCCTGAAATCTATTAATCTTACGATAAAACATCCTATTCTATACTTTAGTCATTTTATGTATTAAAATGAAAATTCTATGAAAAAGTATTAGCCTATATATTAAAAACCTTTTCGACTATTAATAGTTATATCTACAGTTGAAAAATGTTCATTATTAAACAAAATGAAAATATATTCGAAAGTTACAAGAGTTAAATCAGTGAAAAAAGTAAATTCTAAAATTTAATTGTGTTGATGCATATTACAATAGATCAAAGACCAATTTTGAACTGTATTACCAAAATTACCTTTATGAATGTCAAGCATAAATATGGTTCAGAATATATGAAAAAGATCATAGAAATTCCGATTTTACTGAAAGAATCACGTCTAAACGGAAATATACAACTGCACAAAAATACAACTTTTTAAATATTAAAATCAACTTTAAGATTAAATTATATGCTTCAGGTTGGTAGGGAATCCAATGACAGTCTGTTATCTCAACTATAGAAGTCATTATTTGGTATAAGTATAAAGGCAAAATGACTTCCGCATGACAAGAAGAGAGTAAGAACAGAGAAAGACTACGCAAAATCGTAACTCCATATAATAAAGTGCCATTTACTAAGCATTTCAACAGGCATACATAATAATTTAAAAACATACATAATTTGTTTTTTTAAAACATTATACAACTTGCATTCAGATTTCTGACAACTCATAAAAAGGAAAAATTCTGCTGTATAGTACACTCCACATTCATCATTTCTTTATCGAAATGTGATGCTATTTTAATGAATACATTATATTTCTTGAAAATGAAATGCTAGAAACATTCCAAATAATTTGTTTATTTCATAAAACAAAAGACGCTACTACCCTGCACACAAAGATCCACAGGCCACTATTCTATAATGTAAAATTCTTTTGTAGGAGCCAAACAGTATGTTAGAATTAGAAACTATAGGAAATTAATTACCATAGCCACAAAATTTTTAAATCCAAAAATGAATCAAACATTCCAGAAAATCTAACAAACATTCTCATTAAAAGTATATCAATAAATATCTGCACAGATGTGAAATTCTGCTGTTAATAACATCACATCTGTTATTTTTAATGTATAATATTCCTGAAATGAGTATTAAATATTATTGATAAATGTCATATTTTAATTTTAAACTACAACACAGAATTCAAACAATTCGATTTGCAGAGTGAATATAGCGTTATCATATTCGGTTATTTCATAAGAAATAACATTTTGCAAAAGCTATCAACTTTCATTTAAATTACCTTAGGAGTTGACAACTGAGTACCCTTTTGACAGTATACTGGAGAGTCTTTGCATTAGATTTTTTAAATATTTCAGTCAGAGACTTTTTCTCTTTTTCCATCTTCATTTGAAATTAGTCTTAAAAATGTTTCGTTAAACATAATATTTTAGAAGAAATGTTTATTTTTAGAGTTCACATACAATTTTAAAATTTAATCTTTCATGCTAAAAAAAAATTATGTCTAGTTTGCTTCAATAACACACACACACACACACACACACACAAAATCTATTACAAAAAATGCCCAAACAGAATATTTTCAATCACTTTAAATGGAAAAATAACAATTTTTTCTGACTATATGGCAAAAGATATTCTTGAGGTGAATTTATCTTTCTTCTCATGCAACATTTTTAATTGAAATAAATATTAACAATTTTGTTATAATGACAGTATTTTAGATGAAATTTTGTAATCCTTTAGCCAAACAGCTCTATTCCATTCATTCAACATTTTATGTATAAAATAACAACAATTGGAGAAAGATAAATCCCACAATTTACTATGAACAGTTATGTAGACAGAAGAAAATCTTCCATTATTTAAGCAAAATAAAACATTTATTTCACATGGCACTGAACTATAATAGAAAACTCTTTACCCGTAAAATAATGATACCACTTAAGAAATATGCACTGCAACATGGTTGCTTAAAGCTACTTCCTATTACTAACAAATTTACAGAAGTAAAATATCATTTTGAAGAAAATCGGATGAATTTTTTTTTTATAATATATATTGTCATACAAGAAAAACTCTATTGTTAATGGAATCATTTTTATTGTCGGTAATTATTTTTAATTTTCAATTTTTATTTTTGTACTTCAAAAGAAAATTTGAAGCAAATTGTTATTCTGAGAAGGAGAATCTGCATGATGCCATTTAAACAAGTAGTATATCATTCAAATAATATTTTTCTTTTAAACCTTTAAGACAGATAAAAGCATATATCAAATATTATTAGGTAATTATCGCAAAATTAATGGAAAATATGGAAATTTTGTTTGCAAAATTCCAAAAGTTATTTTTACTAATTTAATTTCAATGATTTGCGTAAAATCAATATTGAAATTTATTGCTCAAACTAATATTTCAGCTGAACAATTTTAATTTTACAATCGACCTGTAATTTGTAAAAAATTAACTTTTATGTAGAATAACGTACTAATATTACGTTTCTTCATAAAAAAAATAACGTTATTGCGAGAATTATCCAAAATTCACTTTACTTACGTTATAAGGAAAACCAGTAGTAATAGGCCGTCTTGGGGCAGAATAGATACTCTGAAAAGCCTTTGTGAAGGATTTGTTTGTATTTTTCAATGGAGTGCTTGTTACGTCTTTCTTCTCCATAACCTGAAGTGAATAATAAAATTATTTTATTAAACGCAATATTATTTCAAATGTTGAATTTTTTCAGAATCACTAAAATTTTAAAATACAAGTTTTCATGAGGGAACAAATTTAAATCATAACTTTCTACACTTAAAAAAAAATATTGGAGAAAAATGATCGAAATAATACTTTGTGATTATATTGGAAGCAGACATAAAATATTTTACTGCTTTAGGGCAAGAGCACACGAATATTAGATAAACACACTTATTTTTCTTTTTAGGGAAATGTAGACCTTTTAATTTCAATGTTTCATGACAAAAACACAGAATAGAAAATTTATACTATCCTGTACAATCTGCATTCTCCATTTCTTTAATGCAGATTAATGCAGTTTTAATAAGCAAATTATTAAGCAACTAATTTTAAGTTTGAAATATTCAATATTATTAATTTGCATATTAAAAATTACAAATTTTAAAGCGGAAGTACTGGACACTAAATTTTAAAAGCCAATATACTATATTTTTAAATAAGTCCAACTTGAAAAGAAACTGTGTTCTTAAAATCTTTTCCAATAGTGAAACATCGCATATTGCACGAAGAAAAACACCTGGCAGATATCATCGCTTTAAAATATCTGCATAGCTGAAAATTTCTATAATTCACGGCATTGCATAATTTTTTGGTATTTAAAATTACAATTAAATTCCTACTTGTATTCTTCTGAAGTGAATTCAGAAAAAATATAATTTATTAAAGTTACTGCATTATATATCAACAGAGTGAATACAATCTCAATAAATTAATATAATTCTTTCAACTAGAAAAACATTTAAGAGCAAATAAATAAAATGTTAGCGCTTAATTCTATCAGAGTTTTTCAAAACTATTTAAACTTGAGAGGAAAAAAGAATTTTTTTTAACTATATTGCTCACAAATGTAAATA
>JAPMOR010016510.1:1166513-1236727 GCA_026543865.1 Argiope aurantia | reverse complement strand
ATGTAAATAGTTTATATATATATATATATATATATATATATATATATATATATATATATATATATATATATATATATATATATTATTAACTCATTTTTTTCTCATCACAGGATTTCTCGTTCTGAAATTAGTATTACTAGTATTAGTAGCAACACATTATTTAAGTTGCAAAATACCGTTCAATTTTAAAAACAAGCCATGTCATATTGCCTGTATTTTATAAAATTAACTATTGCAAAAATTATTAATTAACATTTTAAATATTTCAGTAGGTGAAGCTAATATAGTTCGCTCGAACTTTGCCCAAATCAGTATTTTCGATTGTGTTACTTACAAATTTCTTTAAGTTCTTCCCAGAAGGTGACTTTTCCAGATCCATAATCTTTTAATCAATTCGTATTATTTTCTCAATAGAACTAAAGTTTCTTTCATGCTGAAACAGCTTTCAATCGGATTTTATAGTTTTGGATGAAGTGGCCTTTCCTGTTTTTCCATGTTGATCCGAAAGGAGCATTGAAAATAATTTTTAAGCCTAATGTTCTCAATGAAATGTATTATTTTTTGAACTTCGAATGTTAAAATTTGTATCTTTAATCTAAAAATTTATATTCATACCTTTCTTCATTTACAAAAATAGCATTGCAGGAAAAAGAATCGAAATTGAATATTTTTGATTAAATTAGAAAAAGAAACAATAATATTTTTTCTTTACCATTTGGAAGTAAAGATACAAATCAATAAATTAATCTTGTCATCGTCCTCACATTGTATTAAATGGGTTTATCAAAAAATCTTTTTCACAGAATAGTATTTTATATGAAATCCCTTAACCTCCCTATCATGAAATCTATTAATCCTCTGGCAAAATATCCTGTTCTATACTTGAGTCATTTTAAGTATTAAAATAAAATTCAATTATAAAGTAAAAACATATTTATTAAATCATTTCAACTATTAAAAGTTATGTCTACAGTTGGAAAATGTTCATTATCAAAAAAACTGAAAATTTATTTCAAATTTGCAAGAATTACATCACTGAAAAAGGTACATTTAAGATGTTTAATTGTGATGATTCATGTTACAATGGATCAGAGCCCAATTCTGAACTGAAGCCCTAAAATTACCTTCATGAGTGTCAAGCATAAATATGGTTCAGAATAAATGAAAAATACAGAATGAAATTTCGATTCTATTGAGAAAATGATGTCTAAATCAAAACATACTCGTGTACTAAAATACAATTTTAAAAAAATATCAAAAATCAACATTTGTATGTTTCAGCATGATAGCAAATCCATTGACAATCTGTTATCTCAACTAAAGAAGTCAATAATCTGGTACAAGTATAAAATCAAAATCACTTCCATGGGGACACTCAAAATCTTATCTTCATGAAATAATGTGCCAATTCAACAGCATATGTTACAAAAAATAAAATTCATACATAACAAGTTTTTTTTTTCAAAACTTTATACAATTTGCATTCTCAGATTTTTGATAAGAGTCTCATCAAAAGGAAAAATTGTGCTGTATAGCATATTCAACATTCTTCATTTCTTGCACCTACTTTAGTGCTATTTTTATGAATACATTATTTTTTCTTGAAAATGAAAACATTAAAATATTCGAAATTATTTGTTTACATCATAAACCTAAAGACACTACTGTCCTGTATGCAGAGTTCCACAAGCCCTTATTCTATAATCTAAAATTCTATTACAGGAGCAAAATAGTAAAAGAGAAGTAGGAACTACAAAATGTTTCTTCCTATAGCCAGTAAATTTTTAAATGCAAAAAGAAATCAAAGATTTTGAAGAAAAAATCTAACAAACTTTGTCATCAAATAATATATAAATAAGTATTTGCATAGATGAGAAATTTTGCTGTTAATAGAATCACATATATCGTCATTATTTATTCTTGATTTAAATTTTTATTCATGTTCTTCATAAGATTAGAGGCAAGGATGTTAATAAAGGACATTTGTGTAACACCATTTAAATAAGTACAATGTCATTCGGATAATATTTCTCTTTACAACTGAAAAAACAAATAGGGAATATTTCAAGTACTATTACTTAACTCTTTCAAAGCATTTAGAAAATATATAAATTTTGGATTCAAATTATTGTTTCAAAAATTAGTTTTTCTTTCATAATTCATAATATTCCTAAAATGAGCATTAAACATTGTTGCTAAACGTCATATTTTAATTTTGAGCTACAACTTACTTATATTCCAAAAATTTGAACTTGCATGGAGAATATTTATAAAATAACCAAATATGATAATGCTATAAGTAATGTTTTTGCAATAGCTATCAAAGTAAATTTAAATTACCTTAGAATTTGAAGCAAACATAACTGAGTGTCTTTCTGACAAATTAGTTCTTTGGGGAGGCTTTGCATTGGATTTTTAAAATTTTTCAGACAGAGTAAACTTTTTCTCTTTTTACATAATAATTCAGGTGAAATGTTTTTATATAATCAAACTACAGTTTTAAAATTTAAACTTTCATGTTGAAAGAAATTACATCTTTAGATTTCTTCAATAATACAAAAAAGAAAATTTTATAACAGAAAATGCTCAGATAGAATCTTTTAATAACCTTAAATGGAGATATAACAATTTTTCTTACTATACGGTGAAAGATATACTTGTCAGAGAATTTCCCATTTTTCTCATGTAACTTTTTTATTTGAAATAAATATTGACAATTTTGTTATACTGACAGTTTTTTCGAAGAAAGTTCGTAATCCTTTAACCAATTCATTCTATTCTAATCATTAAACATTTTACATATAAAACAACTCATTCGAAGGAAAACAAATCGTACAATTTATTATAAATAAAGAAAAATAAAACACTTATCAATTTATCAAAAATTGTGGAATCAGTAGTTTCTCTTCAGAAATAAACTAAATTTAATGGTTTTATATTGATAGCCTTTTCTATAATCGGTGAAATCCTAAGTCTAATTTGCACCCTCCAAACACCATTCTAATATCAACAATAATCAGGATTCCATTCAAGTAAGACAATATCGATATTAAAATAGCATTAGAAATTAAATTTTATTAAATTATCAAATTTAATTGTACCAAAATTGTAATATTGGCAAATATAAAATAGATTTTAAAATAATTTTAAAATTCCACCATATGGCCAAATGGTATATTTCAGCAAAATAACCCAATGGTATCAGAACAATTTAGAATCTGCAACCACTATTCAATATGTCATTTAAAACATGCGGTACAAACATAAAAGCAAAAGCATATTCACAAGGGAGAGGAAGCTAGAATGCCACACTAAATCTTAAATCCATATCATGCTAACTGGACACCACTGCAACAGGATGTGAAGCAGAATGAAAAATAGACACAGGTAATTCGTTTTCCAACAAAATACTACACACCCTCAAATCTCAGACAGAAACTTTACGAAATAGAAAAATTACACTAATCAGAATATTCTGCATTCTTCATTTTCTTTATCTAGCTAAATAACCTTTCAGTGAATATATTATTAATCTTGTAAACATTACATTTCAAACATTACAAATTATTAGTTTAAAACTTCAAAACGGAATAGGGTGAGAGTCTTGCGCTCTATTTCACACGTCACTATACTATAATCAAACACTCTTTTGCAGGAGAATAAGGATACCACTTAAGAAATATGCACTGCAACATAGTTGCTTAGAGCTACTTCCTGTTGCTATCAGATTTTCAGATGTAAGAGTATCATCAAACATTTTGAAGAAAACCAAATGAATTTCTTCTTTAAAAGTATCTTCACAAAAGGAAAAAAACACCAAGAAAGAAACGTGTTTTTAAAAGTTTCCAGCAAAATGCCATTGAATTCCATATGAAATGCTGTATAAAATGTTAATGCCATAGCATGCTAATCAGATAACATTTTAATAGAATAAGCAACAGAATATAAGATAAATTAAAAAAAATTTGCTTGTTAAGGAAATTTACATTTATCATAAATCCTAAATCTTAATTTTATGACAAGAACATGGAAGGGTAAAGTTAGGCTATCCAGAGCAATATGCATTCTTTATTTCATTCATATAGATAAATGCATTTTTATTGAATATAGTATTAAACAAATAAATATAAAGTTTGAAACATTCAATATTGTTCCCTTATATTTTAAAAACTAAAAAGTTGACAGTTCTGTACATTCAGTATTAGGTGCCTATATTATATTCTTACATTCTCACAGTTTTTGAAGTCACTATATTATATTCTTCAATGTTTTTGCTATAGTAAACTAGTACATGTTACATGAAGAAAAGCACCGAACAGATACCATTGCTTTAAAATATCTGTATTTTTAAAAAATTCTAAAGTGAATGGCATTGCATATAATTTTATTATTTATTTTTAATATTAAACTTCTGCTTGTATTCTTCTGAAGAGATTTCATGGAAAATGTAATTCATTGAATCGTATTGTATATGATACCATTTAACTGAATGCACTCTTATAGAAATAATATTTCACTTTTCATCTACGAAGGCATATACTAGGGTACAAATCAAGTATTACTATATAATACTTTTAGAATTGTAAAAAAAAAAAAAAAAAATTTCAAAAGCAAACCATTTTTAGAAAGCCAGTTTTTTTTTATTTGACTTATTTTAATGAAATGAGCATTAAAAATTATTTAAAAACTTAATATTTTAATTTCACTGTAAAAGTGGGATTCTGCAGTTTAAACTTCCATGTGGCATGACATTACTTCCATGTGGCATTAAACTTCCATTTAACATTCCATGTGTCATGGTGTTTTTTAATATATATATAAAAATATAACATTGTTGTAAAAGTTATTTATATATTTTTTAATTAAATTAGAAGAGGAAGCAAATAAATTTGGATGTATTAAAGTCAAGTCTGTTCTTGAAACAATTTTGAATCGGATTTTATTTTTCAGTGGAACAGCTCATCCCTCCTCTTCCCATATGTCTTTGAAATGAGACTTAAAATTTTTTAAAAAATAATATTTTAGAAGAGATGTAAAATTTAAACCTCTCTACTCACTTCAATTAGAATCATGTTTTTCTCCACTTTCAAAATATTAACATTGTAGCAAAAATAATCAAAACAGAATCTTTTTAATTATTTTGGAAAGAGAAACAACAATAACAAAAGGTTTGCTATTTCATAGTACACATACTTATTGGTAAACTAACCTTGCCACTATCTTCAATTTTATTTAAAATGAGTATTACAAAAATTGTCTGCTAAGGGCAGTATTTTATGTGAAGAGTTTTAATCTTATTGTTAAATCATTCTATTCTGTACTTTAGTGACCTCATGCATAAAAAAACTGATTGGCAGGAAAACAAAATGCCCATTTATTAATCACGTACACAATTAATAGTTATGGTTTCCAAAGGAAAGTTTTCTTTTTTAAAACAACAGAACACATATTTTAAATTTACAAAAGTAGTAGGGGGTCACTTTATTTTATTCTGTCATGGAATAAAGTAAATTTAATATTTTTAGTCTAATTCTATCCTTAATTATAGTCTTCTTAAAATAAAGAAATTATTCTTTTTTTAAAAATAAAACTTAATTATAGTTTTCTGTATTTAAGATCTAATAATTAAAAATAAAAGTGGTTCAGACTATATGTATGAAATAAATATTAGATTTTATTAAGGGAATCATACCTAAACTGTAATATTCAAGAATACCGAACATAAAAAAAAATTAAAACAATCTCAAAAATCACCATTTTGGTTTAATTATATATTTGCACAAGATAGCTCACTGATATCAGAGCTACTGCAAACCTGAGATTTTATATGAAGAAGTCAATTAAATGAAATAGTATAAATAATGGTATATATATCAAAACAAACACGCTTTCAAAAGAAGTCAAAAAGCGGAGAGCCGGAAAAACAAATCAAAATCTTATTGGCATATAATGTGCCACCTGGAATCTGTTTCAACAAAATGTACCCCAGAACATAAAATGAATATATATAATTTATTTTTCAAAAAGTTATGAAGTGTGCATACTTCAATTTCAAACAAGAACTTAGTGAGATAAAGAAATTGTGCTATTTAGTATATTGTGTATTTCCTTCATCTAATTGGATGCAGTTTTAATAAATGTATTGTTACGAAATTTTCTACCGGGGTTCGTTTGGATAGTGGAAGTGATATGATGTGGAGAACGCTCAATCAGCAGACGGCAGTAGAAAATAAAACAACAACGTTTATTTACACGAAGACACACAGGACAGCACAAAAACGACAACTATATACAGCACAGAAGACGATTATCTTCACCCGAGACGTGTAGCATACAACAGGACACACAGCAGCATACAACCAGAATCTACTGCAGACAGTAGCGCACAGCTCAGTTCAGCACAAGCTTGACTCCGTCGTTGCTCACCGTCGTTTCCGACTACGACTCTCGACTACTACTTCGACGACTCCGTCCACTCTGTCTTCGACTTCTCTCCTCTCGAACTCATCTGTCGTCTACCTTCCTCTGGCAGCTGCGGCCGCTTCCTTTTATACGTCTCAGGAGGCGGGGCTAGAACCTCTCAACCAATCAGGAACGTTCGAGGCATATCTCGGTTCCTACTGGACGGATCGGGAAAATTCTCGAAGTTTCGGGTATTATCTATTTTGGCGCCAAAGTCGCCAAATGGTCGCCAAGTTTGTCGCCAAGCACTGGGACCTCTGACGCGCCACACGGACTCCGTCCATTCAGATGACTGTAAAACATTCTTTCCATTGATGGAACCAACTATGCTGGGAAGCCGAATTGCAGGTTTGTAACAGTATTATTATTCTAAATGCAAAGTTTAAAACATTTGAAAAAGATTTTTCTATTTTTTTTTAATTAATAGCTTTTTTTTTCCCCATATTTGAGCTGAAATGCCTTTTTTTACTGTGTAACTAAAATGCTAAAATTTAAATTTTCATACTGAAAAAATTATATTTGATTTCATATTGTATAAAAAAATGTTGCAAAAAATGTTCCAAGAGAGTATTTTTAATTAATTTAGAAGTAGAAACAACATTTTTTTATTTTTGTTGTTGACAAGTGAATTCACTCTCATAGAAATAATATTTTACTCTTCAATTTAGTAGATAAATAGTTGAGAAAAATCACTAGATAGTATTTTCAGAATTTTTTTTAAAAAAATATGCAAATTTTAGATGTAAAATAGTTTTTAAACACTAATTTCCGTTGAGGTATCTGACTGAAATGACTATTAAAAATTATTGCTAAACATATTTTAATTTCACAGTAGAAATAAAATTTCAAAAATTAAACTTTCATGCACCATGGTGTTACCATATTAAAGGTTTCTTTTTTATAAAAAATTAATCATTGCAAAAATGATCAATGTACATTTTAATTACCTTGAAAGATGAACCCAACATAACTGACTGCCCTCTGGCCATATGAGCACTTTGAATAAGTTTAGTATCATATATTTCCCGATGGGGTAGGTCTTTATCTTTTTCCATCTTCACCTGAAATGAATAAAGAATTTCTTTTCTTAAGTATAACAGTTTTGGGAAAAATTTATTATTTTTTCAGCATAACTAAAATTTAAAAATTTAAGCATTCATGCTTAAACAAAATTTAATATCAACTTTCTTCAAATATTAAAAAAAAAAAATGTTACAAGAATCATCAAATAGATACTCTTTAATTTCATTGATAAGAGAAAAAGGAATTTTTTGTTGATATAAGGCAAAAGAGATTTTTATTGATGAATTAACCTTTTCCTCATGTTCTATATATATTTGAAAAAATTATTAATAATGTTATGCTAATGATTATATTTTAGATAAAATGTCATAATTCTTTAACCAAATCATTCTTTTCCATTATTACGATATTTTATATATAAAACAACTAATTGGCAGAGAAACTAAAGATCCATTTATCAATGATACAATTTATAAATTTATAATTACTGTTACGTAGCCAAGAAAACCATTATTTGAAAGTCTGATTCAAATTCCAAAATTTTTATTTTAATTTTAAACTAGAATATTTGTTTGCTTCTACCTTTACCTCATATTCCATATTTATTTAAAATGAGTATTAAAAATTCTTTTGCTAAGCAGGTATAATGTTTTAATCCTATAGCCAAACTATTGAATTGTATTATTTAAAGATTTTAAGCATTAAACAACTAATTGGCAGATAAATGGATGACACATTTATCAATCACACATTTTAATATTGACAGTTATGTAATCAAAAGAAAAGTATTCTTTATTATAGCAAACGAAAATATTTATTTCAAAGTCTCAGAGTTGTGGAATCAATAGTCCTCAGGGAATACAGTAAATTTAATGTTTTTTATTATAATGGTCATAGCCAGATTAATGTTTCTAGGAACTCTCAGACAAAGCATATCTCAGATACTTCATTTCCCATCACTAACATCTGACATGATATTTTTTATTGATTTTGATTCATTATATAAGAGATTTTATGGAACAAATTCTGATAAACAGATAAAAGGTTTAATTAAGAGTCACTACTTAATAATTTAATCCCTTAACCTTCCTATCATTCTGATGAAAACCTGATGGAGTTCATCAGTAAAATATATCTGCATTGTTGAAAAATTTTTACTGTTAATGATATTGTGCATATTTTCAGTATTTATTTCTTATATTAAATTTTTTCTTGGACTTTCGAAATAAGATTTCAGAAAAAATATTATTCACTAAAAAAATTGATGTAAGTGAATGCAAGCTCATTCAAATATTTTATTTTTCAACTAAAAAGGCAAATAATCATTAGCCACCATTAAGTAATATTTGAAAACTTCCGGAAAATACACAAATTTTAGATGTAAATTACTTTTTAGACACTAATTTTGCTTTTAATTTTAAATCATTTTACTAAATGAGAATTAACAAGTATTTTTAAACATAATGATTTCAGTGAAATAATAATTTATAATATTTCTAATTCAGATTTTAAAATTTGAAGTTTCATTATCAAAGGACTTCATAATGTAAGCATTTTTCACAATAAATTAACACTATTGCAAAAGTTATCAAACTACATTTTAATTAGCTTACAAAATGAAGCAGACTTGGAAACTAATTCAAGAAAATTCAAGTGTGCACAATATTTTGGCTAAACCTGCAAATTTATTAGACTCCAAGCTTTGAAATTTTCTCGTTTCCAACAATAGATTACATTGTTGTCCTGAAGTTCAAACTGTTTTCATTGTTTTATAAACTCCCCAACACATAAGAAAGGGGGAGGGGGGATTTAATTTATAAAGCTATATTATTAATATATAAGTTTCAAAGTTATTTTATTACTATGCAAAGAAAGTATTTCCTATAATAATAATAAAAAAAGTTTCAACATTTAAATACATAAATATTTTTATCGTTTTTTAAAGTTATAAGACAATTATACATCTTATATCTATATAATGCTTTGCTTTCTACAATACTTCTTAAAAGAATAATGGAAATTGATAAACTGAAATATTAACAGCTTTTTAAAGTTAGGAAGCTGGAAGTTTTTCCCTCAGTTAAGTGTTTCCTAGTCATATAATTTCTCATCTTTTTGAATGACAATAATATAGATAAATCTGAAATTTGCTATAGACTGCCATACATAACTTCTTATATATTCCCCTGAGAAGAAAAAAAGAATACAAAAAATCCTATTTGTATAAAATATTTTTATATCAACAATTTTACGAAAGCATTGACAATCAGCATTTTCACAAAAACTCTCATATTTCAGAATTCCAAAAATTCTGAATCTTATATTATAAAAGAAGTTATTGATTTCTTTGTTAGAATATGATTATTTCTCGAGTGCCAAAGTGAAAATACTATAATATCCGATTCTTTTGTGAAATGGCTTTGATGTGATTTATTGAAATTATAATATCTTTTATATAAGAAAAAGTTAATATATATTTATAATTTTATTAAAAATGATTTTAATACATAAGCTATAACCTCAAATAAGAGCTTTATTTCAATTAAGAGGATTAATAATTCTATTTAAAATTATACCAATATAAAATGGTTAAGAATTTCTACAAGAAATTCACTTGGAAAATATTATTTGTTTAAAATTTGCCCAAAACATTATCTGGATATTTGAAAAGGCCAGGTAAGTTCATTAGTGTAATTTATAATACAAATCTTTTTGCATATACACATATTGATTATTTATAAAATAAATATAAGTATTAAAAAAATTTATATCAATATAGAATGTTTGTTTCCAGAGAACCTAGATCACCAGCCAATTTAACTACAAACAAGAAATGACTTGAAATGAATTCTACAGTATTTTAAAAATTAGTCACCAAAAGAAAGAATTCTATAAAAAATTAGTCACTAGAAGAAAGAAAAGGACATTTATATAGAATACAATGAATTATTATAGTAAAAACCCTTCATTTGAGCTAATAAAAAAATTAATTTTATGCATTAATTTTATTAATCTGCATATTTTATTTTAGTACTACAAGCAGTATTCTACACAAATCATAATTATTGTGATGTTATTTTCAAACATATATACATGTAGTAATTTTCTTTTATGGATAGTATGTAATTTCTTTTTTGATAATTTTTTATTCAATTATTTTACAAGAAAACTTATAAAAGTACTATTTTTAATTCAACTGACATATTTCAGGAACTTTCATAATAATAAAATATTACTATATCAAAATACTAAAAATATAATATTCAGAAATAGTTTCTTCTATCAGAAAATCATTGTTAAGAAAATTTTCAAAATACTGAGGAAAAAACTAAACACTCAATATATGAATGCACTGTCAATTGAATTTTATGAAAAAAGATCCCTTTTTTAAAAAAAAATTCAGTTTAATAATAATTATATCCTATAGTGCACATAATAATTCCATTATGAAGTAAAATTGAAAGGTAATAAATCCGTTAAGCAGTACAGGATGTTCTTTTAGTGAATTTTAATGTCAATTTTAGTTAATTCTTTTAATGATTGGTATGAAACAGGAACTACTATTTCTTTATTCTACTGGCCAATATTTATGTCATGAGAATTTTGAATATTTAGAAGTTGCAGCAATTATTTTCTCTTTTTGTTCATTGAATTTCTTTTCTGTTTTAATAATTTTAAAATTAAAAATGACTTAAAAATTATTAAAAATAAAAATTTAATGTTTCTTTTTGTTAGCATTAATTAAAATTATTTATCGATAGTAAATTAAATATTATTAATTCAACGCTAAAATTCGATGAACATTAATTGAAATAAAATAAAAAAATACATAAAACCACGAGTGCTGGTGAAAAGGAAGTTAAGATAATTAATTAGAGTAAATTGTTCGTTAAAAAAAATTCATAAATTAAATAACTTTTTAAAACAAAAACAGGCACAAATTTAATGGGAATTTTTTAATTGCTACACAGAATTAATTATTACTTAATAAATAATTGTAATTGTTTCCTTGAAACATTTTTGAAAGCTAGGAATACAGTAGCATTCATTACTTATTCTGAACTTACTGTTGTTTATATTCACTAAAAGATTTCAAAAATTGTTATAGAAAATATGAAAATAATTTTTTTTAAAAATGCCTGTTACGGCATTAAAAATTTGAAAACATGAGGAAAAAAACCTTTTCATGTCTCATCTCAAATTTATATAAGAAAACAGTCATTTAATAATACAAATTCCCCTCTTTACTTGCCATCTATAATGTAAATAAATACGTAATCCTCTAACCAATCACAATCGAAGAAGCACCAAACCTCTCAGACGGAGAAAGAAAGCCTATGATTGGACTCAAAAAGGTTGATACACAGAGTCGATCTCTAGATTGTGATTCATTCCTTGTACACACCCTAATTTGAGAGAGTAGATAAGATGTTTCAAATTCAATTTGGAATTTCCAGTTAATTTTCAAACCTATAATTTTTAAAAAAAGTGAAGAAAAAAAATAGATTTGATTTGAAATAGATTTGATTTTTTAAAAAATACATCTTGCATAGTAACTTTTTATTTTAATGAATTCCTATTAAGAGATCAGACGAATTAAATTCTGTAAAAATAAGGACATTTTTTTAATATATTTAAACTGGTTAATTTTTATTTATTACTTTAAGTGTTCACTATTTTTTACTGTAACAGTTGTTTAGAGAATTAAAAATTTTCGGAGTGTTAATTCAATATCTTACTATCTAGGTAATTATTAAGGATTTCCTCTGTTCATATCTAAATTATAAATGAAACTATCTGAGAGTGAAATAACCAGCAGCACCCCACCCCCCTCCCATATTCATGAAAGATTAGCTATCTTTATCGATCTACTGTTTCGCAAAAATTAATAGTTCTTAAAAATTTCATTTAATACTTTTTTATACGTAACTATCACTTAATGGTATCCTCAGGAAAATCTTCAAGCATTTTAGTCTTGCATCAGTCAGTTTATTATCCTATGTATTTTCTTAATTTTCTACCTATGAATTTATACATCCAATTATATAACAAGAAAAGACAGCAGTCGCCATTACTTGATTCTGAAGTTAAAACCTTAATTAAAGGAAAACAAATTTTATTAAAACTATGTTTCATGCTGAATACTACTGAATATGGAAAAAGAAACCACATCCTCAGAAACAATGGGAAAAATGCCAGGATGAAATATTAGTAACAACAATGAAAACGATTTCAATTTCACTTTGACAATGATATTTATTGATGCAAAATACTCTTACGATGTTTTTTTTAAATTGGTTTAGTATAGAAAAATATTATACAGCAAAAAAATTTATATCATTAAAAAATAATGTTTTGGATTTTAAGATGATGTAAAAAATTTCTTTTTTATCAGAATAGTTTCAGGAGTTATAGTGGAAAAATACTAAAGTTTCGCTTGTTTTTATTTAATTAAATTTTAATCAAAATATAAAAAATTCACACTTGAAGTATGCATTCCTCCCACTCCAAAATACATACGTGCCGAGTTAAATACTCTAGATGAAACGGCCTGGCCTCTAAAGCGCCAAAGGACACAAAAATCATATTCATTATTAATAAGTGTTACGTCATAGTATGCAAGAGCGCCACCTATAACAATTGTGATCTTGTACATTCGAATGCTGTAACCCGTTGAGAGCGGTTGCACAAAATAAAGCCTTAGTAACTATAACGTCATCCGTATTTTCTTCTATTATACAGGGTGTCCCATAAATATTGGGACAAACTTTAAAGGGAGGTAGGGGACATCACAAGGATTCAGATTTGCATAGCAACCCGTGGTCAGAAACGCCTTCATTCGGTGCTAGGTGGCGTTGTTCACAGTAACATATAAGGAAGCAGACCTGCAATCCCTCAGTCATTTGAGTTGCGATCGCCCGCAGATGGGGTGCCATGGGGATTCTCGCCAGCCCATAAATGCGCATTGTGTTAGTTAAACATCCCATTCGCGTTAAGTACCCTTCATCCATAATTTAAATGTAGGATAGGAAATTCGTATCTTGGCAACATTGATCGAGATACCACCGTGAAAAATGTTCACGAGGTGGGTAATCTGCGGGGAGCAGTAACTGTATGTTTTGCAGATGGTATGGGTGTAAGCCTTCACGTTGCAAAACACGATGAACACTATTCCGCGATCCTCCAACGGCAGTAGCGAAGGCTCGTACGCTGGCACTCGGATTCCATCTAATGGTATCCAACACATTTTCTTCTATCCTGGGAGTTAAAGTCACTCGTGGCCTGCCCTCATTATGTCTATTACCTCGTAACGACCCATATTCACACAAATTGTGATACAAATTACTGAATATCCGGCGGTCCGGTGAATGTCTCTGTGGGTACCTTTCCCTATACAAACTTTCAGCCGCTCTTGCAGTTCCTTCTACCAATCCATTAATCAGGTGCATATCTGCCAGCCCTGTGTTCGTAAAACGTTCCATACTCCTCTGCGGGCGGACTGCTTCCTTATATGCTACTGTGAACAACGCCACCTAGCACCGAATGAAGGCGTTTCGCACCACGAGTTGCTATGCAAATCTGAATCCTTGTTATGTCTCCTACCTTCCCTTAAAGTTTGTCCCAATATTTATGGGACACCCTGTACATTCATTTTTAATCGACGATAACAGTAAGTACAGAGATAAAAGCAGAAGATCTCAGAATTTTAGTAAAATGCTATGACACCTAAATGCGGACCTTCAAATTCTTAAAGCGTTATTCATGGGAAGTGTTATGAAAATCTCTCTCAAAGAATTAGTACTTATTTTAATCTTACTAGTATATTTATAATTTTTAATTTATTTATTTTTTTTAATTATTCTCTATAAGGAGTTCAGTAAATCTTATGAATTTTAAAATAGGTAAGAGAAAATATTCCAATTTCCCCAATTATTATGAAGATCATCGATGCATAATTTTCATAACATTTTGAGTAACATTTTTTTAAAAAATTTAGACTAGATTTTGAAAATTACGAACTGTAAAGTACACAATTTGTTAACTTAGATAAATACGAACGAAATTATTTAATTTTGACCATAACTTTTTATCAATAAAAATTGAGTTTAGAATTATTAAGAAACGTTTATTTACATAGCATTGATCGATTAATAACATCAGAATATTAAGATTCACTGTTATTGAAAATACTCCGTTTTATTTGTTCCTTTTGATGTTTCATTATTGGGAGAATGTGTGATAAGGTATAGATGCAATACTTTTGTTAAATGAATCGGAATAATTTGTAGCCAAGGAATTTCCGTCGTAACTGCTCAAATAACGCTCAGAGCAGATACCCTGAGCTACACTCCCATTTCAAAAAATATAATTCGCATAATACTCTCCCACCCCCCCTTTTCATGAAACTTGAACTATTTTTGGATTTATATAATTTACATTCTTCAAATTAGCGTCAATTTTTTTTAATCTTGCCCAACTATGATTAACTTATTTACTGAATTTATATAATTTTTAGTATTCTGGTAGCATTAGTTGCTAAAAATAATTAGGAATTAAATAAAAAATTATAAAATGAATATGTACAAAAAATGCAATACTATTTGAATTAAATTTCGATGCATGAACAAAATGAAAATGCTCCCCACAGTTTGCAATTTATTAAGTTCATGATTTCTTCTTACATTTGAAAGTTAAAAAAATAGCAAAATGATTTTTAATTTTGATTATATATTATTTAGAACAAGCACGGAATCACAATAATAGCGCATTGCATAGTTAATTAAAAAATACATGTTTACTCTACATTGCACATAAATAACAAATTAAATATCGCAAATGCTTTCATCTTGAAATTAAGAAAATAATCATCTTCTAAAATACGTACAATATTTAGAAAATAAAAAAGTCGTAACTATCATTTAAATAACTTATTTACATAAAAAAAAATCCATCATATGCCAGACATGGCTCCAAAATATAATGCTCTAACTAATTAACACAGGGAACAAAATTTACATTCATAAATTGAAAAATATCTAAAATTATTGAGTTTTTAATGAAAAATATATGTCTAATTTAAAAAAACAATTAAAGTGAGTCAAATGGTTATAACAATAATTGCATTTTTAGTGATTAAAAATTACATATTTAATAGGTCATATCGCATTTCCGAAAAACAAATTTATATCTACAAATACTATTAAAATAAGACAGTTTCTTATGAAACGTATGTTTAACAATATATATTGTTAAGAATCTGTGATGCTGCTTCCCAGTATAGTTGGTTCCATCATCAGAAAGACTGTTTTACAGTCATCTGTATTGGACGGAGTCCGGATGTCGCGTAGAAGGTCCAGAGCTTGGCAAACTTAGCGACCATTTGGCGACTTTGGTGCCAAAATAGATTATACCCGAAACATCGGCATTTTTCCTGATCCGTCCATTAGGAACCGAGATACTCCTCGAAAGTTCCTGATCGGTTCAGAGGCTTCTAGCCCCGCCTCCTGAGACCTATAAAAGAAGGCAGTCTACAGCTGCCGGGGAATAGTCGGAATTGACGATAAACAACGGGTCTTCCAGAGATTAGCAGAGCAGCGACGGAGTCAAGCTAGTGCTGAACTAAGCTGTCCGCTTCTGTCTGCAGTAGAGTCTTGTTGTGCGCTGCTGTGTGCACGTCTCGGCTGAAGATAATTGTCTCCTCTATGCTGTATATAGTTGTCGTATTTGTGCTGTCCTGTCTTCGTGTAAATAAACGTCGTTGTTTTTTTTTTGTATTGCCAGCTGCTGATTGAGCGTTCTCCACACCATATCACTTCCACTATCCAAACGAACCGGGAAATTTCATAACATTTGGTGTCAGAAGTGGGGTAGTGGTCAACAATGTCTGGTGAAAACGAGATCTCAGGCTACGATGGCTGATAGCGGCAATGGTGAGTTACTGGCTCTGTTGGCTGAGATGAAGAAATCTATGGAAGCTGGACAAGAGGAGATGAAGAAATCTATGGAAGTTGGACAAGATGAGATGAAGAAATCTATGGAAGCCGGAAAAAAGGAGCTTAAGAAGGACGTCGTAAGTGTTAAAGAGGAATTCTCCAATATCATTCAGGAGAAGATAAATGCAATTGAAGATAAGGTGGCTTCATTTGAGAATAAGGTAATTTCAGTGGAAACTAAAGTTTTGAAGATGGAAGAAAGTATTGACAAGAAAGTTCGAGAAAACATTGAAATTAACATTTTGAAGATGGAAGAAAGTCTTTACAAGAAGGTTCGAGAAGACATCGGAAAGAATTTGAACAGAAATTTGGGAAGGAGATTGAAAGCCTGAAGAAGCAAATTTCCCATGAACATGAGGAATCTAAAGTGATATTTACATGTTCCCTAGCGACGATTTAACTCTCAACATTCGACGGAAAAACATCCTGGCAAGTATACAAAACACAGTTTACTATGGTAGCGGAAGCTAATTAATGGAATCCTCAAGCCAAAGCGTTTCACTTGGCAGCTTCGTTAAGAGGAGACGCAGCCGGCATCCTTGAGACTCTTGCGGAGGAGCAAGGACATGATTTCCAAGCTCTATTGAGTGCACTTGAGCTGCGGTTTGGAGAGAAGTGCACTAAAGAATACAGCCGACTGCACTTATAGTTCTGTTATCAAAAAGCGGGTGAAAGTCTGTAGGAATTAGCTGCCGATATTCAGCGACTTTCCCATTTAGCATTTTCTGATTCCCCGGTTGAGACACGTCAAGATATGGCTCTCCAGCACTTCATCGATAGTGTGCGGGATCCGGAAACACAGAAGGCTCTTAGACTAGCAGATTTCAAAGATATAGGATCTGCTTTAGTCTTTGCACACAAAATAGAGGCTGCCCAGCAGGCCACACGTAAGGACCGACAGCCAATCAGAGCTGTCTCTGCTGCGGATTCGGACTCTGATTTCGTAAAACAGATTGACGATCTGCGAAGAGAAATTCGGAGGTTAAAAGAACGCAAAGTTGGCAGAAGTACAAAAATTCGGTGTTGGACTTGTGGTACAGCCGGACACGTCCATAGGAACTGCCGGGTTTCTAGAAGTGATAGAAATAATTTTTTCACCTAATCAGGGAAACTAATATGTGGCCATCTCGCGGGGCGGAAGTGTCCAGATAGTCAAAAGCCCCATTTCAAAGTATTTCATATTTCATCCATAAGTGGCGGTGACAATGGAATTTACGTGATAGGACAAATTGGTAACATCTCATGCCGTATGGTTGTCGACACTGGAGCCAATCTGACCATAATAAGAGAAAATCTGGTATGAAAATTAAAATTTAAAATAATCCGGACGCCGCCCTGCATTAATTTACAGACAGTGACGGGAGATAAGATTTATGTTCATGGAAAAGTCAACCTCACAATACGCTTTGGAAATATAAACTACCACCATACGGTATTTGTAGCAGAAATTACCGACCCTTGCATTCTCGGACTAGATTTTCTGCGGAAATACGACTTTAAACTGGATTTCGCAAATAGTAAAATGAATTCAAAATTTGAAGACATCAGTCTTTTTAGACTACACGCTGAACTGGAATCCAGCCAGAAAATAATAGCCCAAACTGACATCTCCTTATCGCCAAGGACTGAATATGTAATACCCGGGTTGGTAGCAGATAATCGAAAATTCCGATTTGGTGTAATGGATTATCCTGACACAGGCCGTGCCAGAGCAGGAGTGTTGGTAGCTTCGTCAGTAGTGGACCTCTCAAAGTCAGTCATCCCAGTGAGAGTGACTAACATCAGTGATAAGACAAAGATTATACAGAAGGAGAGGTGCTAGCAACATGCACTCCTGTCACTTGCATAGATCGGAAGTGCAATATTCAGGACGTTTGTTCAGACGATCTAGTCCAAAAATTGCTGCAGGATACAGATTTAGATGAAAAACAGAGGTGTGCTGCTAGAGAGTTGATTAAAGAATTCCAGGACTTATTTTCTCGAACATCTGAGGACTTTGGAAGGACTCAACTAGTAAAACACCGAATTGATACAGGAGAGCATCCTCCTATTAGGCAGCACCCCAGACGACTACCATTCGCTAAACAAGAAGTCCAAACGCTAATTAAAGAAATGCAATATAATGACGTAATTGAGCCGTCATCAAGTCCTTGGGCATCCCCCATCGTCTTATTAAGGAAGAAAGATGGCTCTACTAGATTTTGTGTGGATTATCGCCGGTTGAATGATGTCACCAAGAAGGACAGCTACCCTTTGCCAAGGATAGATGACACGCTTGATACACTTGCCGTCAATACCTGGTTTTCCACCCTGGATCTCAAGAGTGGGTATTGGCAAGTAGAAATCAATCCTGAAGATAAAGAGAAGACGGCTTTCACCACAGGATAGGGGCTATGGCAGTTTAAGGTTATGCCTTTCGGCTTGTGGAATGCGCCAGCAACATTTGAACGCCTTATGGTAACAGTTCTCGGAGGGCTTTCTTATGAAGCCTGTCTGGTTTACCTCGATGACTTTATCATCATGGGGCGTTCCTTTGAAGAACATCTTCAAAATGTTAGACGTGTACTGCAAAAGCTGAAGGAAGCTAACCTGAAATTAAGCCCGTCCAAGTGCCACCTATTCAGGCGTGAAGTCACCTATCTTGGGCATATCATTTCGACAGAAGGTGTTCGAACAGACCCGGATAAGATATCGGCTGTAAGGCACTGGACCTGGTCGACGGATGTTCATCAGCTCCGGAGTTTCTTAGGCTTATGCACGTATTACCGGAAATTCGTGAGAAACTTCTCAACAATCTTCAGACCACTCCATAAGCTGGCCGAAGCGAAACAGAAATTCATCTGGACGGACGAGTGTGACAACGCCTTCAACAAGCTCAAAGACGCCCTAACATCTGCTCCCATCTTGGAATATCCTGAAATTGGAAAGCAATTTATTCTGGATACGGATGCAAGCCATGAATGTATCGGAACTGTGTTGTCCCAAGAAATAGATGGACAGGAGCGTGTCATCGCCTATTTCAGTAAGTGTCTGTCCAAACAGGAAAGAAATTATTGTGTGACCAAGAAGGAACTTCCGGCTATCGTAAAGGCCGTAGAGAACTTACACCCTTACCTCTACGGTCGAAGGTTTCTGCTTCGTACAGATCATGCTTCCTTAACCTGGCTATTGAATTTTAAAAAGCCAGAAGGTCAAATAGCCAGATGGATACAGAGACTACAGGTATATGACATGGAAATTCGCCACCGAAAAGGATCAGCGCATGGAAACGCAGATGCTCTTTCGAGAAGACCATGTTCGGAGAACTGCAAATATTGCTCTAGAGTTGAAAAGAAATTTGGCATGGTAGATCCTGTAGTTCGCCAAGTTACAACACCATCAATATCAGAATCAGATCCATGGGGTAACGAGAGTTTACGGAAAGACCAACTAGCTGATCCTGAAATAAAACCAATAATTGAATTTAAAGAGTCAACAAGCGGAAAGCCTAACTGGCAAGACATCGCCCCTTTCCATCCTACAACGAAGCGTTACTGGACTCTTTGGGATTCTCTCCATCTAAGGAATGGTGTGCTGTATCGCAAATGGGAGTCTGACGATGGAAAAGCATTCAGATGGCAATTAATACTCCGAAAGACATGAGTATCAACAGTCCTTAAGGAACTCCATGGCAGTCCGACTGGGGGTCATTTTGGTGTTACGAAGACTTTACAAAAAGTTCGAGAACGTTTCTACTGGAATAATGTGCGAAATGACGTGGAGAAGTGGTGTCGCACATGTGATCCCTGTGTTGCACGTAAAGGTCCTGGGAAACGCATTAAAGGAAGACTGCAGCTGTATAATGTGGGGGCACCTTTCGAACGAATAGCTTTTGACATCCTAGGCCCTCTTCCTAGGTCATCAGATGGCAACAACAGCATCCTGGTTTTCATGGACTACTTCACCAAATGGCCTGAAGCTTATCCCATTCCCGATCAAGAAGCACCGACTGTTGTAGAGATTCTAGTTCAAAACTGGATTTCAAGATACGGAGTTCCTCTACAACTGCACTCCGATCAAGGAAGAAACTTCGATTCGGCAGTTTGCAGGAGATTGTGTGTTGCAGGAGACTGTGTGAGATACTCGGCATCGACAAAACTCGAACTGCAGCTTTACATCCTCAGTCAGATAGCATGGTAGAGAGATTCAATCGGACCATTCTGAACAGTCTCTCTCTCCTGGTGTCCAGCAATCAACAGGACTGGGACAAGAAACTGCCCCTTTTCCTACTTGCCTATAGAAGTACCGTTCACGAAACTACTGGCTATTCCCCATCCCAAATGCTCTTCGGACGTGACCTTCGTCTGCCTGAAGATCTACTGTTCAGCCGGACTCCAGATGCTCCCTTGGAGCCTGAGGAATATGTTGAGAACCTCCGAACACGGATGGAGGAGATGCATCATCTGGTCAGAGATAGGATCGGCATGGCTTCAGAGAAGATGAAGACCCGATACGATGCTAGAGCAACGGGACACAATTTCCACGAAGGAGACCAAGTGTGGTTATGGAATCCGAAACGTCGCAAAGGACTTTATCCGAAGTTGCAGACCAACTGGGAGGGTCCTTATACAGTCCTTAAAAGACTGAATGACGTTGTGGTACGGATACAGAAATCACCACACTCAAAACCTAAGGTGATACATTGTAACAGGCTAGCCCCTTACCTTGGCCAAGGTGATTAAGATCTTTTCAGTTCAGACCATGGTCACCCATTATATGATAAATAATGTAAATCATTTATCTTCTTAATTTTGTTATTTTAGTATTGTAATTTATTTTTGTATTGCTCATGTATTTTGAAAATATTTACGTTGTATGTCATTTTGAATATTTTTATTGCTTATTGTGTGAATATGGTAATCTTGTAAGTAGGTGCCTCTTACTCAGATATTGTACTGCCCGGGACGTGCAATCCTTTGGAGGTGGACAATGTTACGAATCTGTGATGCTGCTTCCCAGCATAGTTGGTTCCATCATCAGAAAGATTGTTTTACAGTCATCGGTATTGGACGGAGTCCGTGTGTCACGTCGAAGGTCCTAGAGCGTTGCGACCATTTGGCGACTTCGCGACGAATCGACGCAAAGCAAGCATAATAGGAAACATCGTTTACTCCTGCTTATTTTACATAAGAACATTTTAGAATAAGTAGCATCAATCAACTAAATTTGCTAACTGAGTTATCTATGAATCTTTGAAATACCTCTGGCTCAAACTTTTTATGTATGTATAATGCTTTTACATTAATTTAAATAGTAATTATGTCTTATTTTTTAATTCATGCTAATTTTACTTTTGTACAACATGGCAAGATATAAAAAGCAGTATTTATAATTTACTTTTCTGTTTATTTAAGCCCCCCCCCCTTTTTTTTAAACAGATTTTACTGTGCATTATTTGCTCTTGCTTCATCACGCATAATGTTTTGTTATCAGCTTATTTTCTAATGATTTTAATAAAATATATTGTATTGTTAAGCTTTGATGTTCTATTTGTATTTACTTCAAGAGTATTTATGCACTTTTTTTTCTGTAGCTATTTATAAAAGAGCAATATTTATGGTTGTTGTCTTTCTTCAATCTTTTATAATAAATTTACTATGCAAAACACTTTTGAATTCAACAAAATATAATAAATAATGATTACTTGATTTACAATAATTTCATTAAAAAGTTTTCTACTGTCTTTAGATTTTGAGCCACATATTTAGTTTTCATGTTTTCTATTATTATATCATTTTATTTGTGTTTTTCCATGGATTGTATCTACATTTTCTAAATATTTCATGTTTGCTGCAAAAATGGATACATGTATTTACATTTAATACTGATCTACTTGGGAATACTGGATAAGAAACTAGAAGATTTGTAATAGAGACAAAAGAAAATCCAGCCAGAGCTGTGACAGACTAGATGATCTGTTCATCTGTAATAGCAGTTATTTGCTTGCATTGCAGTTGTGATAGATCTTCTTGAATGGATATGCCAATAAATGATTCACATGCATCTTAGTGTAATATTGCTGTTCTTATTGTATTTAGACCGTTAATACACTTTCCTACAAATCTCTGTGTTTTTTTTAATTTCAATTATTAATTTAATTATTGACATTTTTATCTATATATTCTATTTTATTTGCAAGAGAAGACTAAAATGCAATTGTTTGATTTCTTAGAAACTAATGCAAGAAATGTATGGTATGCACAATATTTTGGCTAAACTTAGAAATTTATTAGGCTCCAAGCTTTGAAATTTTGTCTAATAGATTATATTGTTGTTTTGAAGTTCAAATTGTTTTCATTGTTTCTTAGATTCTCTTACAAAGATAATTTCTGTAATGTGAAGTTATCACCAATTAGTAAACACAGCGAGCGATAGCTCACTAGCGTCGGTCACCCACTCGCTCAGCGAGTGTTATGATCCTTTGATCTGTTATCCCCTTTAGAAAATAATTTTTTAATATTTTGCCCTTACTATAATGCGGTTTTGTGCTTCTGCTTTGGTATAAAGTTTCATTTAGTAATGGTATTTTAAAAAAATATTAATAAAATTAAGTCGTATGCTAAAAATAAATTACTCCTTTAGTAATAATTATTTTGTTCCAACATATTTTATTATTTTTAATGATATCGGTACTTTTTTTACTATATTTTAAATGCTTAGTATTTGGGTAGTTTAGTCGCGTCCTATTCTATACTTAATATTTAATAATTTTTTTCCTGTAATATTTTCAAACTTTTTTTTATAACAATTAATATTTTCTCTTCCTTTTCAGTTTAAATGTCGGTACTCGATGCCAATTTCAATGCTTCAATTATACCTATTTATTTAAACCTTTTAGGCTTTCTTTGTTCATTATAATAATAAATTTTTTTATGTATTCCTTTTCTGAAGTTAGGCTGAAATATTCGGATAAATGGGGGGAGGGGGGGTTGAATATTTGTATTGAATCAGAAAAATAATGTTATATATTTTTTATCTTTTGGGTATGTATTTTATAAAACAGAAAAAAATTATTAATCATTACCAATATTTTTATATTCTGCCTATTAATGAAGTTTTTATATCCATTAAAACGAAGTATTAAACATGGCATTTCTAGAGGATCGCCTCAAATAACAGTTTGATTAAATCTGTGGATATAATTTTTTTATGGGCCTAGAAATTGGAGCCAACAGCATGCATAACTTGATTAATCAAGATATAAAAAATGACGTGTTTTCTTTTTGAAATTTACAATTGGAAAATATTGTGGAATATTTTTATTGCAACGTAATTATTACTAACAAGCAAAAAAAAAAAAAAAAAAAAAAAAAAAATTGGGTGTGTGTGTAAATGGATTTGAACAGTTTCCGCTTCATAGTGCTGTAAAAGTTCGATGCATTTCTAAAATAAACCTTGTATAGCTTTAAAAAATATAGGGTATTATTCGTTTTCTTTTAAATTATCTTCGGCACTATTACTTAATCAATAAATGAAACCATTATCTTACAAAGAAAAAAAAACTTAAATAGCTGAGACCTGCTTCAAAGCGGTACATGTCTATGAGTAATGTAAAGCTGTAAGAAAAAAGTAAGTGCTTATATTAACTCTTTAAGGTAATGTAAGGCTGAGATGCAAAATGTAATGGTGAATTTTGTGTTAGGCTTGGATGCAAAAGTAAGTTGGCTTATACAGAAACAAACCCATAAGTTTTAAGTTTTAAATTAGCAAAATAAAAATTTAAAAAATCGTCTTATGGAATTAAAGGAATTTTACTCGATTTTTAAAGTTTTTGAAAAGGTACAGAGAGATTTCTGATTGAGAGTTTTTCGATATAAAATCTGAAATTAACAAACTAAGCCGTAATATATTCTTTTTAAAAGTTTCAAAAAATTATTTAAATTGATCCTTCGATAAGGTGGGGGAAGTACCGAAATGAGGTAAATAATGAGGGTAATTCTAATTTTCTAATTCTTCTAATGAGATATGATGTTAAATTTTGAATATTTTTTTCATTATTCTCAGAAGACTATGAAATTAATGTTTATCTAATTTCACCATTTTTTGATTAATTCCTTTTTTTTTAATGATTCATATATTTTTTTAAAAATTACACAGAAAGAAAATATTTTTTTTTCCCGAATTTTATTAAAGATTTTTACACGTTAAAATTTTTCATAAAATCTATAAATTATAAATTAGTAATAGTAAATGATAGAGAATTTTTATAATAGGTAAATGAAATTCCTCTGATAAGAGGAAGAAGAAGAAGTAGAGGCACAATTGTTAATTTCTGAATTAAAGAAAGATCTCTTGAATTTTTTAGTATTTTTAAGCCTTTAATTCAATAATAAATAACAAAAACACTTTTAGCTTTATTTATTTTTCCAAAGAAATAATAGAATGAAAGCTATTGAATATAATCGCAGTTAATACTAACATTCACTTTATATTATCAAACTCCTTTGGTCCGGAAATGATATATTAAAATGTACACAAAAAAATTTCATTTGTTGTGATTACAACATCGTTTACTGTTATCAGTTTTGAAGTAAAAAATTGAATGATCGGTCATTTTTAACAAGAGACTGATATTTGTGGAATTCTTGACTCCTTTTTTAAGGAAACATCTGGAATCAGATGAAATTATCCCCTTTGAATGGATAATTTCATTTTGTCTGGACAAAAGCGATTTGGTTTCCAGAAGTTTGTTGCATAGACATTTCCTGCTACTGAATTACAAAAGCAAAATGGATTGAAAAAGTAAAGAAAATTGAGTGTTAAAGAGAAAACTGAAAGCCTTAACAGGCATAAAAGCTTACCTGAAATGACTTATGGTGCAAATTTTCAAAACCTCTCCTTTTTAAAATTTTGAAAAATCTTAAGATTTTTGTGAGCAAGATCAAGCAATAAACACTGACTCCGACGAGGACAAATGTATTGAAGAAATTCCGCCAACAAAAACCAAAAATGAATCAAGCATTTGATATTTTGGAGCACAGTATAGACCATCGGTTTATAAGTCTTAAAAAACAATACGAGTACGAAATTTATATGAGTGATCTATTAAGGAATAATTGGTAAGAAGTAACAATTATGGAATTTTTTAACTATTATTTTGGAAATAAATTATTCATTGCAATTAGACGTTATTTTCCCCTTTTCTTTGATCTAATAAAAATATAGATTCCTTCCTGTGGCATAAGAGAAAATATAAACATTCTGGATTATTTAAAAAACACACAAAAAAGATAAATAGGAAACAATATATAAAATATAATTTAAAACAATAAGAATGATTGACTGGAAATGATGGAAACTAAATCGTAAGATAAATAATAATAGGCCTTTTCAGACTTTTAATCATTGTGCATAAAATGTTTATAAATGATTTCATCAATATTATTAATTTTCTTATGATTTGTGCTACTTTGAAATAAATGTTTCATTTTTCTTGAGAAAAATGGTTGAACACGCATCAAGGATATGTCTTTTTAATTTAATTTTATTAAATGATTTCACTGGTGGGGTGTGAAAATTTGCAGTTGACTTCCGGCTCATTTGTCCTCGTCTTCACTTGACTACGGTTGAAAATTATAAGGTCTATCTTACAGCAACCATCATGTTGAACGAGTTCCAAATTCGGATATTCATCTAATTAAACTAACTCAGTTATTGAAAATATCTCAGGTATAGGATATTGTTTTCTTCGTAATCTAATTACGTGGAACTTTCTGCTTCGGACATTTGTTGTCGTATTAATTGAAATCAAAATTTGTAGAATTTCCTTCTTGAATAGTTTGAACTTCTTGGGTTGCTTATGGATTCTTTCTTTTGGCAACAATTTCTAACATCTACGGATGACTTGGTTTAGAACCATAATTTTAAAAGTCTAAATATCTGCTCCTCATTGATGGTAATAGTGAAGGTTAAGAGTTTAATTTATGGAATAAGGTATAATTGCGAACATTTCCTTTAATTTTGTTTAGGAAATACTTAATAAGTTAAAATTTTATTGATATATTTTTTAAATAACATGCATTTTTTTAAAAAATAATTTGACACAGTCTGTAACTTTTTGAGCAGCTACGAGATTTGAATATTACTTAGTAAAACTGATATCTCATTTTAAGAAACATAAAGGTGCAAACTATATAAGAGAATTGCGCGTATTACAACATTTTATATAAGCATAATTTTAAAATTACATTATACTAGACGCAGTACCCATACCTCCACTTCCATTTATTTGTACTAATTGTTTGTAAAAAAAGTAAAATAATAATAATAAATTTTTAAAAAAATTCTTCTATGTCTAACAGTTTTCAATTTCTTATATTCGACCCTTCAAGATTCTTAAACCTAATAATTAATTAATTACTACACTAAAGTTTTGGGATAAAAAGGCATCTTTAGTTCTGTTATATGGCACATAATAATGCAATAAAAACTGACAAACTTATTAAGTAAAATAAAATCTTAGTTTAGGAACTCAAGCTGGAAAAAAAAGAAAGAAATGCTATTTGCCGATTTGAGTGATTGAACACGGAGTACATGAACTCGGAGTTCTTAACCTCCGGACCTAACAATGTTGAGAGAAAATACAGAACAAGTGCAATTAAATAGAAGATTTTGATTGCAGAGAAAAATAAAACTTCAAAATAATTAATTAAAATTGAAGATTTGGAGAGGCGGGTGAATAAAATAAATGAATAAAAAATGCGGAGGGGGAAGAAAAACTTCTTTGATAAAAGTTTGACAAAAGCGGCCCTAGAATAATGTCACGTTTGAGAAAGACAGATAATATATCAACTGAACGCATTCTAATTTTTTAATCAAAAGTACTGAAACAAGAAACAAAATTCTGTTAAAGTTAAAGAAATTGCTATAATTTTAAAAGATAGAGTTTAATTTCTACATGCTTTTACTCTATGTATTAAAAAGTAAAAATAAAAATATCTTTAGAAAGCAACTTAATATTAATATTGGCGGAAATGCGTGAATGATATATGTTATTAAAGAGTACTGAGAGTGTGATTATTTAGAGAGTAATAATCTCTCTACATACGCCATTGTATTTTCATACATTGGTTCACCTTATTTGAGGAAATTTCGCAATTCGAAAATTGGAATCTAAATGCAGTAGCTAAGGAAATAAATGCTTGTTCCACTTTTTTGTGATACCCTGCATATTTTTAAAAAGTGTATTCTTTTACGAGCATGTTTTTATTCCACTGGGTTAGTGTCAATTTTACTAAAATTAGGCATAAAAATATTTTCTTCCCGAGGAAGGCCGTGTATATCTATTGATTTAAATAATTTAATTCTGTCATGTTATTTAGTTGATAATTTTAACTAAATTAAATCTGCTCCATTCTTTAAATATTAATTTTATTATTGAATACATATATTTCGGAAACAAAGCCTATTTTTCTTATCTTTTAGCAAATAGTATAGAAAATAGTGCAGTTATTTTATTCGAGTATTTAATTAAGGAAAAACTTTGCAATTCAATTTAGTTTATTTTCACTTTATATATATTCCATTTTATAGGAAATAAAACGAGTATTATTTGGAATCAAACCTCGTAATTTGGAACTGAAATCAGATGTTGGAGATAATATCTAAAGCGACACGACTTTCTCCAAACTCCAATTCGCATCAGAAGTAGACGACTAAAAGCTCGGAATGCAGCTCAATAGAATATCTCCCATACAAAGCGATGTACAAAATGCAATTTTGAATATATCGTAAGGAAAGGTTTTAAAAAATCGTTTTATAATTTCAATAAATATGACTTATAATCAAAATTGTCATTTCAAATAAGCCAATCCAAAACTATAGCTCTTACATAATTCGCAAATAATGAATTAAAATTATGTTTTTATAAAGTGTTAAAACATAGAAACAGTTACTTAAAACTATTTTCATGCAATTCTGGAAATTCAAAAAATGAATTCTGTAAAATTTGATATCAATCTACTTTTACTAACTCTCTGAATTAACGTTTGATAAACTGAATAGGGTAATCAATTCTGTTATAAAGGAATATTATAACAGATGGAATATAAACCAGTGAAATTAGAAATTTTTTTAAGAAAATAAAATTGACTGATTGTCCCATATAATGTCATAACTTAGATAGATGCTTTGCGGCAAAATGTGGCGCAAAACTAAGGAATCGGTTTATTGCATTTAGAAGAAAATTTTTGAATATTTTTATAGACTTTAAAACAATACTGTTACGAAATTTCCCGGTTCGTTTGGATAGTGGAAGTGATATGGTGTGGAGAACGCTCAATCAGCAAGCGGAAGTAGAAAAAAAACAACGACGTTTATTTACACGAAGACAGGACAGCACAAATACGACAACTATATACAGCATAGAGGAGACAATTATCTTCAGCCGAGATGTGCACACAGCAGCGCACAACAAGACTCTACTGCAGACAGAAGCGGACAGCTTAGTTCAGCACTAGCTTGACTCCGTCGCTGCTCTGCTAATCTCTGGAAGACCCGTTGTTTACCGTCAATTCCGACTACTCCCCGGCAGCTGCAGACTGCCTCCTTTTATAGGTCTCAGGAGGCGGGGCTATAAGCCTCTGAACCAATCAGGAACTTTCGAGGCGTATCTCGGTTCCTAATGGACGGATCGGGAAAATTCTCGATGTTTCGGGTATAATCTATTTTGGCACCAAAGTCGCCAAATGGTCGCTAAGTTTGTCGCCAAGCTCTGGACCTTCTACGCGACATCCGGACTCCGTCCAATACAGATATATATATATATATATATTTTCAAAATTCCTCCTTTTTGAAAAAAATTCAGTCTACTGTTTTGTGCTGAGTTTTCATATTGTTTTGTTAATTTAAAAAATAAGTAAAGACTTTTTACGTACCAGTTATGCAAAAGCAGTAAATAACAAATGTAAATAGTTAATTTCTCCTTATGAAAGTAAGCATAAAAGCGAATTCAAAAGAATAAAGAATTTAAAACAAATGAAAGAAAATCAGGATTAGCAAAACTGGACATTTGCACAGTCTGACAGAGTAAGAGAAAGTAAATGAAACTATAAAGTTTACACAATTAAAGTGATTATTAAAGAAAATATATTGATTGATAAAGCAGCAAACGTTTCTGAAGATATAATTTTGTAAGAGAACGTTCTTTGCAGGCTCTGAAAGTAAATTCAGTCCTGACTACAGAGATATATAGAAAATTATCATTAGTTAACACAACGATAAAGCATATGCAATAAGAATAATCTCTTTGGAATAAAAAAGCAATATTTTGATACATATTTAATATAAAGAATCTGCTATCATGAGTCAACAATAAAATAAAACGTTTGTAATAAGTTTTGCCCTTAAATATAACAATGAAAGACACTCTTTTCATTTCCATCCATTATCCTGAATGTAAAAGCGCTTGTCCAGAAGGTAAATTTTAGGGTCATTATTAACAACCGAAAGTTTAGAATGGCATTAAAACAAACACCATATACAAATACGTTAGAGATTTATTTATTTTACAGAGTTGAAACTTCCGCTAAAAGCTACGCTTACATATGGATCTAAGAAATCTAAACATAAGCAATAAGCGGAGGAATCGCCAGCCTCATTTCAACCTTTAGGAGTCCAATTACAGCGAAGCTCACATCAGCCTTTGATGCTTTTGTAAGATACTCTGTGATTGTACTCATGTTAGGTTGACATGGTCTGGCCGATCTCTAGATAGTGTCAATTTCAAAAAATGTATTTTTTAATGTTTCTAAAGATACCAAATGGCAACAGCAAAATTATTTAGGTTTTCCCCAAAATGGCAGCAACCCGACGATTACAGAAAGTAAGGAAATATTAGTTTCGGATTTCTTAACTTTATATTATGTATTATTCTACCTTTGTTATTTTTACGAATCCAAATCAAACTAGGTGCTTGCTGAAACCGTAAGATGATTTTTCTCTATTTGTTTGTGAGTTTATTTTTTGCCAGTATGTTAGAGTAACAGCTTTCATTTGCTTAAAAATTCTACTATCAGTATTATGATCAGAATTTTTGTGTTTATTTCAAATTCATTTGCATTGCCTAGATATATGAAATCCTCTTTCAGTCTATTAAATCAGCGATTATAAAACAGTTTTGTTGCTTTTTTGTTTTATCTTGAAATATATTTTTCTCTATATTATTTTGTAATAAAACTTTTATGTTACTCATTGGGAAGTTAATGAGAAATCATTTATTATGAGGGCTGCCATTACTTTCGTCAGAAATTTGAAACTTCATTAAAAAGTTCTCAGAAATCTCTCTATCACCTTATCAGTGGAAACATGCTGGACACATATAAATGTAAGATTTATACCTTTGATGTAAAAGTGGCATTCTTATGCCCTAAAACTTGTGCATGTTTAACTACTGATTTTTTTTTTCTTTATAAATTTCTATGCTTAATCAAATGAATAAAATGTATCATTTTATATATTCTGATATTGCATTTATAATCTTTCAATAAAATCAATAGTTAAAATAATTTTACTTATTTTAAACTATTTAGTAGTACTTTATCTCCTTAAACTCATCTATAAACTTACCAGTAATATGTTACTTTAATATCGAAAAATACATGTAGGTCTAGAAAAGTGGAATATGTGTGAAAAAATTTTATGTAGTAAAAATGTTACTCTTAATATTTAGTTATGATGTTCATTTTCCCAACTTCTTTGCATTATAAACTGAAAGAGTAGAGCAAAGCAAACTAAATTATTTTAGTTTGCTATTATTTTTAGTTTGATTAATTTTTAAAAATCAAACATTGATTTACTAAAATATTGTTGTGGAATTCATATCTTACACTAATGTTTTTGCCTTATACTTGTATAAGCCTGTAAAATAAGTTAAATAGCAAGTTGTAAATCATCAATCTGAATTTACTGTCATTGGGCAATAGATGTTATCTGGTAGTTCCATTTTTAAATTTTTGTTATAGAATAGTTTTGAAGAGACCAGATTTTAGTTTTACGGTATAAATTTTGATGTATACACCATGACTACTGTTATACTTGAATAACAAAAATGTATGCACATTCTAGTTTTCAGCTAGCCAAAAAAAAAAAAAAAAAAGATTGATAATATCTAGAAATCCTGGTAGAAAGAAGAATTTCTATTTGATAAAATGAATCACTGAAAACATTCTATCAATATAGTGTTTTTAAGGAACACATGATACTGCTTAAGCCACTTTTTATTAAATAGAAGTTGTGACAAACATAATAAAAAGAAACTGTAACTTAAACCTCTGAAATCTACTATTCTCTGAAGTCTCTAGCTCTTTCAAAACTCAAAATGACCAAAAACAAATGAAGGTAAACAATTCCTTCCCAATATCTTATAGTATTTGTTTGTATCATGTGAGATTCTTTTATCATCATGTTTTTAATATTTAAACTTTTATTGACTATAAAGAGGTCATTTACAATTTCTGCTAACACTTTATAATTTCACTAAAAGATTTTCTATATGATTATAATTTATTGTTTCTGTAAAAAAAAAAAATCATGCAAAAATAGAATAAATTTTAATGCATGCAGACACCATTTTAAAATCATTGCTGCATCATAAAAATGTAATCACTCAAGAATTTTCAATTTTTTACTTTAAAACATTACTCTTCTAGATAACTGACTATAAATATTTAATATATTATTAAAACTTAAGAGAATTATTAATTTATTTGAAGATAAAGAAATTTATTTTCAAAGCTATGCTCAGATTTATTTGTGTCTGAAAGAGAAAACATTTCTATTGTTGAAAACTTAGTTACATAAAAAATAGGTAAACATTGGTATATAGAAAAGATAATACCTATTTGCAGAGTAAATATACCAAAATTTATTAAATATTTCAGAATAAAGAACTCTAAAACAGAACAAAAGACTAAAGGGTAGAGGTTATATTCTTGGACAAGATATTTCTTACTTACTGACATTTACCATTTACAAATATTGCAGGTTTATTGTTGAAAGGAACCGAAATTTCTCCTTTTCATTTTAGTTGTCTTTTATGTGCACACCGTTTTTGTTAAACACAAAATATAAATGTTACATAGAAAAGAAAACATCGAATCAATACAACAATGAAACTTTGGATTTTCTATTCAGTGCAAATTCTTAATTACAATTAAAAAATATTATTATTATTATTATTTTGAAATAAGTAGTACTTTGAATATATGTGTCAATCATCAAACAATCTGTGCATTTTTTTAAAAATACAAATATTTGAATACTTGTATTTATAATTACAACTGTTTTAAAAAAAAATACAAATATTTGAATACTTGTATTTATAATTACAACTGTTTCAAATATTGATAGGAAAAAGATTTTTTTAAAAAAACCTTATATTGTAACAAAGGAGATTGTCAAAAAAAATCTGCATATTTTATTTATATATTTTTGATATTTTATTTCTTATTAATATAATTTCTAACTAGTAGATGAATTTTTAACTTGTAAAGAGTTCAAACTTATCTTCACTGCTTAAAATCCAAATGAGATTCTATGCCATCAAGCAATATTTTATTAATTTCCTTTTGAATTCTTATATCTAGGCATTTTAACAAAAAAGATTAGCAATTAGAAGTTTTTATGTAACTTGCAACTATATAACTATGCGTATGATATTTACTGGAGATATCAATCAAAAGTGACTGTAGGAGAGGAAACCACAATTATTAGAAAGATCAAATTGTACTGCACCATATACCAGCCCTCTTGAAAAAGTGAAAGGTAGCATTGCTGTTGTCATCTGGCAGTTTGCATGAGGGGTGTTCTAAGCCATTTTGGTAATCAGAGGATTTAGCATTGAGCAACACAATGGTAAATTTATCACATGTAAATATATACATTATTAGCAAGAATTATGTTCCTAACATTTTCTTGTTATTTACAAAAAAATTTTGATGATTTTAGATTTCTAGATTATTTTTATATATAAATATTTTTACTGAATTTATATTTTTCTGTTGCGTGCACCACTATTTTTGCATTCCCTTAAAGAATGTTTAAAAAAATATTATACATAATAACATTAGAAATATGTATATTCTTTTTGACAGAATTTTATTTACTTGTCATTATTCACAGATTTAAAGCTATAACAATATTTTTTAGGAAAATGATTATATTTTCTTAGGCTCTTTTTGAGTATTTTGTTGAAATTATATTTGGCACTGGTTTAGTTGGAGCAAACTGAATTTTAGCTATCTGGGTGAAATAATTCCTTGTTCCACATGGCAAAATAGTTGATTTAATTTTTGTATATTTTTTACTCTGCCTTTAAAGAGCTTTGACATATAAAAGGGACATTGTTGTTTAAGGAAATTAACTGTATGATAGAAAGGAAAAAGATTATTCATAACTTTGAAAGTCTTAAAAATTTTCAATCTGTTATAAAAAAAAGTTATATTATGAGCTGAAAAACTTTTTTCTTTTTTTTTTACACACCCTTTCACACTTATACATTCCAATAACAGTGTTTTGTGAAAAAATTGTAATAAGCACATAAAGAAAAAATAAAATTTATTATTTTTTTCTAATTTATCACCAATTGAGTTATCTGTGTTTTTTAGTAATATTAATAAGATTGCTGTCATATTATGTTTCAGAATAAATATTGGTAGAAATTATTAATTGATGAAGAATAAAATTTCTCCTCTTCAAACATGAAATTGTTTTATAGATTTTTTTTAATATTATAGTGGAATTTTTATTATTGGAAACTAGTAAATTAAACTGCTGGAATTTATTTAAAGTAAAAGTATTTTTAATCCATCGGCACACATACATGGGATCTTTTTGACCCCATCCTATCTCTTTTAAATTCCATGAATTAATAAACATTTATACCTGTTACTCTCTGTGTCTTCGTGGGGAAGATAGAAAATTAGAACAGCAGAAATCCATGAAACAATGTATCTAATTTTTTTACCAGAAGGTTGGGGTCAAATTGACATCCTGCGTAAGCTAGCGTTTCAGATTTTATTTATCGCCACAACTGTCACATCATACATAAGCAACTGAGATTCAGATATCTTTTCACAAATTTTTCTACTGATTAAAAAAATGACTATAGGTCAAATTTTGATCAAATTTTGAAAGTGGTTGTGATACAAAATTGGAACTGTAGAAGATTCTAAATACTCTAGAAAATTTGATTTAAAGATGTCTTCTGATCTTGAAAAAAAAGAGTAACTCCTAATATAAAATGCATTCTCTTACAATACGAATAAATTGTCTTGAATTGTGAATGATAAAAGTGTTTTTTTTAGTGTGTGTAAAAATAAATGACTAAAGTTATGGATTTTTAAAGTTATATGTTTAAACTTATTTTTACAAAAAATTTCAAATGTAAACTAGAAGTAAAATATAATTTTATTTTTTTTATTATTCATTCAATATTTTTGTACAGAAATATCTAGTTACAGGAAATTCTATCAATTAATTTAATAATAAATTTTATTTGAATACAGTGGGGGAGGAAAGAAATAAATACAGAAAAGGTATGGAATAAAAGGGGCTAAATTCAATTTTGGATTTTCTTATTAAATATCTCATTTGTGTCTTCTGTAGAGAATATTTGAAATTTAAAAAAAAATAGTCATATACTCTGACTTTTTTTTTTTTTTTTTACAAATAGCCAAAAAGATGAGGAGTAAGTACCTGACAATTTGGAGTCAGAATGAACTCGTGCGTGTTCTAATTTTACAAAAATGTGTTTGCATGCTGAAGGGTTAATGCAGTTAAATGTACCTGTTTTATACGAGGGTTAGCCAGAAAATAAGTTTTCCAAAGCTCCAAAAGATGGCACTGCAAAATTAACAAAATGCAAAGGCGCCGACCTGATAGATTGTCGTGTGGCTATCGTATGCAGCAATTATTTTCCGATTGCTTAAATTAATGTCGTTGTAGGGAACTAATTATGTCGGACCTTATTTCTTCTGCTGACTGCAAGTTGAAGTTCATAATAAAGTTTTTGAATGCACTTAAGGTAGCGCTGATAGAAATCCATCATGAGTTGTGTTTAGTGTATGGACTAGATGTAATGAGCAAGCAGATGGTTCGTCATTGGGGTTATGAATTTTCCGAAGGTAAGCAAAATATCCATTCAAACAGCCCTGCTTATTGCAATTTGTCATCGATGATGACCTGCTTGAGCAGATCCGACAGTGCACTGCAAAATCGTCGCTTCACGATTACAAAACTCAATAGCCATTTCCCGCAGGTATCACAAACTGCGATGCATCATCACAAAACCCGTGTTTTTCAGAAAAAAATTGTGCGCTGGTGGGTGCCGAAATGTCTTGCACCCAAACAACAAACATAGCACATAGGAACAGAATTGACTTTTTTTGCAGTGATACCACATTGAAAGCAATGAGTTCCTCGACAAGATTGTTATGGGTGTTGAGATGCGAGTTTCTCACTTCACCCCAGAAATCAAGCTACAGTTGATGCATTGCCATCACGGTAAATCTCCCTGTAGAACCAAAGTCTGTATCTGCACGGAAATTGATAAACACAATTTTCTGGGACATGAAAGGTATGCTTCTCGTTGACTTCTTGATGATGGGTGGTACAGTGAATGCTTGACGTTGCTGCGCAATACTAGATATGTTGCAATGAGCCATTTAGAACAAGAGGCATGAGATGCTTACGGCGAGTGTTGTGTTTCTGCACTACAAGCTCTCCCATATACATACAAATTGTGAATTTTTTTAGTTTTGCAACCAAAATCAGATTCTATGCTTTAAAATAATTTAGAGATTTTTCATTTTATCACTTTCACTTTTAATTACAATTTGAAATTGTTTCATTTTCTCTGAAATATTGCTATTTTGATTATAATATTTCAGTGTTTAGCGACACATTGACATTATTTTGAGTTTGTAGATATGGTCATGTATTTATCTGCTCCTACATAAACTTTTTAAGGTAGAAAGTGGATACATATCATTGATAAATTGTTTAGATTTTCTCTATGCTTCACTTATGCTTTCTTTATAAGCTATTTTGACATAATTTTTTTAACAAAAATAAAGATATCTCTTTGATATAATATTACCATATAACAGTATCTCATTGCTTAAAATTTTTTATAGGAATTACAAGATATACGAAAGACTGGCATAAAATGTTTTCGTGATGTGCAGGTTGATGAATCAAATATTCTTACATGGCAAGGGTTAATTGTACCAGTATGTATATGATTATGCTTTTCATTTTAGCTTACATTCATAAGTATTTCAAATTTCATCTATTTGTAAATATGATATTCCAGATTTTTGCTAAAATGTGTCTATACATTTATTATACATTATTCATATAGTAACCCATTTTAGTTTTGAAATCTTTATTAGTTTTAGAATGCCTTGATTGAAATTTCTTCTTGATCACATTGAATATATTAATGCTTTTAAGCATGCCATGTCATGTCTTGTACTTTACCAAATTATCTGCTATTCCTAACTAAATTCTTTCATGCTTTGACATGAAAATATGTAGATTTGTATTGTAAATATAAATATTGACAGTAACCCTACTAATTAATGTATAATGTAACAGTTATGCTTATGCATGTTTAACTGATTTGCAAAGTAAAGAATTATAGTAATTTTTACTGCACAAGCTGAAAGTCATCCTGTGTTACATTGTGTTCAGTTTTCACCTGAGTGACTGACATTTTTTTTTATCTGAAAAGAATCTAGCTTGCTTTATTTAGTCTTTCTTAGTATTTTATCAATTAAACACTTTTTCCTTTCTGTTAAATTAATGACTTCCATTCTTCATACAAAAAAAAAAAAAAAAAAAAATACAGAGTGCACACTTTGAACATGACTCAGTAGATAAATTTTAAATTATTAAAGATAGGTTTATAATTCCTGTTAGAAAAAGGCTTTTAATAACATTATTCCTATTTTTGACCTTGTGAGAGCAAAACTATTTTCTGAATAATAATTTTTCTTTCTTGTTTAGTGTATCTGTTAGCATGCAGCTGTCTTCTTAAAACACCAGAGCCCACACATATAAAATTACATCACTACAGCTTTAGTGGAATAACCTATGTTTTAAATAATTTGCTGATAAAGTCTGTAGCTCCCCTTGATAGCCTGTAGATTGATTATTCTTTTTCTTTCCTTTATTAACAATGAATTTATTAATATTGAATAATTATTTAATTTATAATTATTCATAATTATTTAACTTAATTAATAGCAATGTAGCACCTTGATGATTTACCAGATTTGGTGTCCTATAGTTTTATAGCAATGTCTCTAGTCTAAGATTAAATGTACCATGTTATCCAAATAAATGAAAAAATTTATACATGTCATTTTTGTAAACTAGCCTAGGATGTTATATGCTTCATCATAAAGCTTGTAAAATAACATGTTATGTAGCTTCCATGTAAAATCCTTGTCCAATGGATAATCAATAAATTTTTATTTATCTTATTTCATTAATTTTATCTTTGCTGATTTTTAAAACCTAAATTATGATTTGAGGTATGTAAAAGAATTTTCATCTGCCATTAAAATATATAAGTTCTTGTCCTGTTCAGGAACTTAACAGCAGTGAGTTTTTTATATTGTTTATTGTGAAAAAAAATTCTGAACATTTCATAATACATACGTGCAGACAACTTCTTATCTATTTTTTGATTAATCAAACTCTTTACAGTGTTCTCTCAGTAATTTTGATTTTATTGATTCAGTATATAATGGAAACTAATTGTCTTGCATTCTGATCATTAATATCCACTTTGAGAATTTTACTTTTGGCATCTTCAGTATACAACACATTGTTTTTTTGTACAAATTTTTTTTATAAAAGTTGATTGATTGTTGTATTTAATTGTTTATATGTAATTAGAATGTATTGACTTTTCAATGAAGATTTATATGTTTGTGAGCAATGATGTCATGATTCTTTTTAATATCGTTTGAAAAATATGCATCAGAAATTGAATTTAATGTAAATTTGCATTTGATTTATTCATGATAATGCTGAGTTCGTGTAAAGGAAGAAAAAGAAAAAAAAATCTATGTGCTGCTAAAACTATTCCAGAATATTACATTGGAATCTTGTAGTAAATGATAGTTCTTGAGTTCCTGTGTTCAGTATTGCATTTCTTATTTTTTAAACAATTTATCCTGCATAAAATAGAAATATATATTCATTCTTGATATTTTTCTTTTATCTAGGATTCTGCACCTTATAATAAAGGAGCATTTCGTATTGAAATAAATTTTCCTGCAGAATATCCATTCAAGCCCCCTAAAATTACTTTCAAGACTAAGATATATCACCCAAATATTGATGAAAAAGGTCAAGTCTGTTTAGAAATAATAAGTACAGAAAACTGGAAACCTGCTACAAAAACAGATCAAGGTCAAAAATTTTTCTTTAACATGCTTTTGTTTTGCTTTTTAAAATTTCCTACCCTCCCCCCCCATTTCCAAAATTAGCATTTATGTATGAACTTTTTTTTTTTATGCCATGATGAGATTTGTGTAGAATTAGTAAATTCAGTTGAATCAATGAAATGTCAAGCTGTGCGCATTAGGGTGGAACAAAAAAGACCTTAAAAATTTTGTTTTAGATTTTAGTTTGAAATAGTGGGGAAAAGTTACATTTTAGGTTACAAAAGAATTTAAAAAAGTTTTGGTTTCAATATTATAACATCTTAAGGTGCACAAAGAGCTTAAAGTTAATAAAAAAATAAAAAAAATTATAAACTTTGAGAAAAATAATTTTTTTTGAATTTTTTGTATGTATATTACAAGAGATGGTTTACAAAGGATGGTTTTAAATACATATATAAACATTAAAACCAAAAAAGATTATTAATTACAAAATACAATAATAGTAATAAAATATTTTTTAATGTCAAATTTTGTGTTTCTTACTTCTGTATCCTTAATGATTACAAATGTTACAACTGCAAAAGGTTTGTTTCTACTTCATTGCCACATTTAACTATCCTTTTTTTTATGTTAACTTTTCCCATACTCACATGTGAATCAATTTTTGCTTATATGTATCCTTCTCTTGCAATTAAACCATAGACATTTTGAGCCAATTCGGTCTCCAGTTTCACAACTCTTTGTACTGCTTGCATTTGACAAGGAAAACGGGAAAGTCGATAATCAGGTGCACTATACTATTTGGCTTAGCTTCGGATGCCTTGCATATAAATATATTATTAGTTAAATATAATATCAATATTACTTAAAGGGTTATAGGTAATATTGTTACCTAGTTAGCTACCACAACCGCTTTGAGGAAGACAGATGCTAGAAAAAGTAAATAATTACAAAAAATAGTTAAGTTTAATCAAGAACGGACAAAAAATACTAGTATTACAGAAACTGATACTGGCAGCATTGACAACGCTGAAGATGAATAGTGTTCTTTACAAAAAGAGGTAAACTAACCAGATCCTTCAAATATATCTTAAGACTTTGTCGCTGAGTGCATTGTGAAAGTATATACAGTGTCTCACAAAAGTGATGGGACACTTGTGCTTTACAAAAGGAAACTAATAAAATAAATTAAAAAAAACATGTACAAATTTTTTGTCTGTGTGTTTCATACTTAAATTTAGTAACAATTATTACATAACATATATTTTGTCAAAATATTAATTTAATAAAAATACAATTGTTTAGAACGGAGCAAAAAATAGCTTACTTAAGTGATGGGACACCATTAGATATGCAACAAAAATCGTCTGAAATAAGCAATAAAAATATTTTTGGTGGTTTTATTTTTACTCAAAAGCAATTGGCAATAATTTATGAAATCATCTGCAGTATTTCTCTCCAATGTTTTGGAATTTTTGTGTTTTTTAGCTCTGTGCACCCATGAATGCTAAACGAAAAGAAACTTCGCCTGAAATTCGAAAATTAGTTATTAATTTGCATATTGAACGTGGAAAATCTATTAGAAAAACTGCTGAAACAGTTAACTTGTGTCATTAAACAGTTTTCAATATCATTAAACGATATAAAAAGAATCATATTATTCAGGATAAAAGAAGACCTGGCCGACCATCAAAGCTATCCAATGGAATAAAGCGAATTATCGTTCGAAATATTTAAAAAAAAATCCAAGAAAGAGGGCTCCTAAAGTTGCTGCTGATTTACAAACATTATATGGAATAATTGTTAATCCTGAGACTATTAGAAGGGTAATTCGATCTACTGGATATCACAGTAGAGTAGCCAGGAAAAAATTCTTCGTAAGTGAAAAGAATAGAAAACTCAGACTAGCTTTCGCAAAATACAACATAAATAAGAATTCTGATTACTGGAATAAAGTTATATTTGCTGATGAGAGTAAATTTAATATATTTGGTTCTGATGGTAGAATCTTGGTGTGGAGAAAACCCAGGGAAGAAATTCGCAAACAGAACATGGTGCCAACAGTAAAACATGGTGGAGGAAGAGTTATGGTATGGGGGTGTATGTCGTCCGCTGGAGTTGGTAATCTTGTTTTTATTGACAGTATAATGGATCAGTACAAGTATATTGACATTTTAAAGCAAAATTTGAAATCTTCAGCACGAAAATTGAACCTTCATAACGATTTTAAATTCTACCAGGACAATGACCCCAAGCACACTGCTTTGAACGTTAGACTCTGGCTGCTGTATAACTGTCCTGAAATAATAAAAACACCACCACAATCTCCAGACTTAAATCCCATAGAGAATATTTGGCAAGAATTGGAATCAAGAATTCGCAAACACACCATTTCTTCAAAACAACAATTAAAATCGGTGCTTCAAGAAGAATGGGGTAAAATCCCTCCAGAAATAAATAAAAAAAAATTGTCGAATCCATCCCAAGAAGATTAAATCATATTTTAAAAGTAAAAGGAAATCCAACAAAATATTAAAACCTTTTAAAAAGTAAAATTTTTGGATAAATATTTGATGGAAAAATGAGTGTCCCATCACTTATGTGAGCCATTTTTTGCTCCGTTCTAAACAATTGTATTTTTATTAAATTAATATTTTGACAAAATGTATGTCATGTAATAATTGTTAGTAACTTTAAATATGAAACACACCCCAAAAATGTTTGTACATGTTTATTTATTTATTTTATTACAGTTTCCTTTTGTAAAGCACAAGTGTCCCATCACTTTTGTGAGACACTGTATGTTTGTGTGGTTTAATATAATATTAAACCACACAAAAGTTTATGAAGTTAAACTATAAGTTTATGATTTTAAGGAACTATAAGTTTATGAAGTTAAAACCTTCATATACTTAAAGTTCCAAACATTTGCTTAACCTTATCTCATATTCAAGATTCTATGACGATCTCTAGAACCTTATAGACCCGATTATTTAAAGAAATGGGTACTTTGCTGCTCCAGACAATATTCTTTTGTTCATAATAAGTGATAAACGTAAGATTCAACAAAAACTTAATTTGCGACGTTTTTTAAAAGCAAGAACAAAAAGTAGAGGCGGAGTCGGGAGCTTTAGAGTTCCTAAGATAAACTTTGATGCAAATGCTTGCATCGACATGTTCTCATGGCTAGAAAATGACGCAACTGAGCCCCCCACTCCTTGTTAAAACATGTTTCCAAAGACTCTGTCAAAGTGTTACATATTTCAGTTACAGAAGGATCCTTCTCTGAAGCAATTTTGAGGTTATGTCTAATATAACTATCACTTCATAACAGATTCGTAAGTATGGCAGTTCAACTTCAAGCAAATCACTAAATTTCCCAAAAATAGAACATTCTGACATTTGGCTTGTTTTCACTAATTTAGTCTGAACCGTTTTTACTCACAACAAAGCACACAAACTAATAAATCACCTACATTAATCAGTCACGCAGCGAAGATGCCAAAGTTGCTGACCTGTCGCCAGCTCTGAGCTTGTCACCATACGCAGGCAAATCTTTGTCTCCCCTCAATAACATCCGCACCGGCGATGACTCAAAGTCCAAGATGCCATACTAATGCAATAGTAAAACTGTTTTTTAATTTTTTTTATTTATATTGTAAAACCTGTTTAAAACTTTTTATTTCATAATCGAGATATGAAAAAATCTTAGAAAAAGTTCCCAAAAATGTGTTTTTATGAAACTTTAACATCCTTACGGCCCCTCAAAATGTACTACAATATTTTCCATATTTTTAATTTATCTGATCTACACTAAAAGACACATTTTTGGCGTTATTACAAATTAAAAATCAAAAATTGGTTATTTCTTTTTAAAAATTTAAAATAAATTTTAGTTTTATGAAACTTTAACGTCCTTGTGGCACCTCAAAAGTTACTCCAATATTTTTCATATTTTAAATTTATCTTATCCACACCAAAAGGCAACTTTACAGCGCTATTGCGAATTAAGAATCAAAAGTTGATTGCTTCATCCCACCCATGTGTACATTGTTTGCTATCAAAATTCTTCTAAGTGTTCAGTATTGAGAAATAAGTTGTTGTTTAGTATTCTTCTATATGTTCTCTTTTACTTAAGAATTTTAACTTGCTGATTATGTTTTAAAAATGAAATTTATTGTATTTGAAACAGTAAAAGTTTCAAACTGTGCTGAATGAAAATGAATTGCTTTGAGTTTTACTGTTGTATTCTGGAATATATGTAGAGCAGAATTTCATGAAGGTGAAATTCGATATGAAAAACGTGTTTCTTATTTCACTGTACTTTATGAATTATAAAGATTTTTTTTGTTTAATACTATAAATACATATCTTTGTATATAGTACATCTATGATTATTTTTTAAAATTCATTTATTATCTTGTATCAAAAACTGATGCCTAATTACAGCTGTTGTTTTATAATTAAACAGTTATTCAAGCTTTGGTGGCACTAGTGAATGACCCAGAACCTGCTCATCCACTTCGAGCTGATTTAGCTGAAGAATACACCAAAGACAAGAAAAAGTTTTTTAGAAATGCTGAAGAATTTACTAAGAAATTTTCTGAAAAACGTCCTTCTGAGTAAAATGTGGTTTGCAATAAATCATGAAACCCACCTGTTGTTGCATTAATTGCATAGGCTCGTAAAATTAATATTAAAATCTTGTTGTATTGATGTAATATGCATATAATATCTTTTTCAGATATTTGATATGATAACTGCTCTCGTGAAAAGTTCTTGATTCATTAATCATTATATATTTTATGAACATTTTATATGATTAAAAGTGAAATTGAGTTTTGTGTTTTATCGAACTCTGTGCCTTTTCCTACGTTCCTAGCCAACTTTTACATTTAATATGGAGATGTTTGTGCATGAAAGCAATTTTAGATTTTTCCATGCCAATTACGAAAAAAAATTTAATTATTAATTTTTTTCATAATGATTATTAGTTACTATTCTTTTATTATTTTTGTATAGAAGAAACATTACTTGATTTTTATAATTGAAATGAATAGTTTTTAATCAATAATTTTTTTTCTACAAAACATTGTGTATTTGCATATATTGTGTTAGTTTTACAATGTTTTTATGAAATATAAATTTTTAATATTGCTTTTATTTGACCTCTGTGCTTTTCAACTTTTTACCTTAATTGGTCTTTTAAAGTTGTTTATTTATTAAATACTTTGAAGTTATATTATTCAACTTGAATCAAAGTCAGAGTTAACTTTGATGCTTATTTCTTTAAATGAAATTTACATGCCTGCTTCTTCAGTTGTAGTGAAACGGCATCTCTGGAATGTTCCTTAATTTTTGATGTCTCCTGTTTAACAGATTTCTTGAGTTCATAGTGTATATATATACAGTTTAACTAATATCCATCAATTTTTAAAATAAGTTACTTTATGTGGTGGTGCGTTTCCCTATTTTATGCAGTTTGATTTATTTTGGTGTTATTTACTGTAAGATATTTTTGCAATTAATTGATTTATGTAATACAATCAGACGGAATCGTAGAAAATAATAATAGTTATGCTATTCTGACTAAAGCTAAAAAATTGTGGAATATATGTTTTAAAAAAATTTCTGCATTTTTAATTCCTAGAAATTAGATATAATTGTCATTGCTATAATTTTTTTATTTTCACGAAATAGAAGTATTTGGCTTTATGTAATGAGAAATGTTAGTTCTCTTTATAATTATTATATTAAAATATTTTTTGAACGAACTTTATAAAAATATTTGTTACTATTATTGATTAAAAAATTTTACTTCTATATCTGACAGTTGTAATTTCATTTGAGGCTACTTAAATTATTTTCTTTTTATAATTTGTGATTTAAATACATTATCCACTATTGTATGATATCACATTCATTTGCAATAAGGGTAACCGGAAAATTGCTAATTTGCATCTGATGTTACAAATTTTTCCAACCATAACCTCTTGAAAAAGAAACCTTCTTGCTCTTTGAGTAAAGTTACTGTTTTTGAAAATTGTCTTTAAACGGCTATATATCCTCACCAGAGAGGCTCCTTTTATTAAGAAATCAGAATCGCATCTATCTCCAACTGAAGAAGCATTATTTTCAGTTGTAAGTTCAATTCGGTTTCACTTTTAAATAATCTGTAGAGAAAAGAGTACTGCTAAATTGTTTTCATGCCATTTTACACTTAAAATTTTATTTAAAAAATAAATGTTTTGCATGAAATGAGGAGAAATAATAATAGAGTGGCATGCTTACTTTTTTGGGGAGGGGGGAAAAAAACGTCGCTTTTTATTTTGATGTACACAATATATTTTTTTGTTATAAAGACTGATTATCTCTTGAGTAGAAATTATAGAATGAACTTCAGATCTCATATTTGAACATTTATTCAGATGATTCGTACTTTTTAAGATGCAATATAAGCTATCTGCTGCCTCCCTTTGTCTCTCCTTTTTTGTTTTTATTCCAAAATGTACATCCCTTCAATTTTTTTTTTCTTTTGATATTTCGTAAATATAAATAAGTAAATTTAAAAAAACAAACATGCAGTTCAGTAGATTCTAAAGAAAAATTTCTTGAAACATAACTAATAATCATGGATGCTAGTCAGAAACTTTCAAGAATTTTTTTCATTTATTTTGGAGAAAGGAAAGAATAAAAGAATATGTGAAGCTTTTGAATCAGTAATGAGTTATAAAACAATTTCAGTCAATTTTTGTTATTTACAGAATTTTTCTAGTTTTATTTCTATAAATAAATTAATGAAGCATCATTTAAAATATTTTATGTTCCTATATTTATATTTTTCTGTAATTTTATGTTACAAACTTTTTGTCCATTTACATTTGTTTTTAGAATTTATATTACAGTGTTTCTAAAATACAAGATGGATACAAATTAGCTGTGCCAAAAGAAGAAAAAAAAAGTTTTTATGTATTTAACAAGAGAATACAAATGGGAATACAATAGTGAAAATATTATGTTTACCTTTTTCGCAGATGTCTAATATGGTTCTTCGATTTTGTGACAGTATCTCCTTGGTAAAATATAACCATTTGCTTGTGAGCAGATTTGCATCATTCTAATCCAAAGCCATGCAAATATTGTCTGTTTTTGTGACAGTTTTCTGGCATTTGTAACAGAAATGTAATTGCTTATTAACTACATCTTACTCGGATGTAGTGTCAAGATACTTAGGGCTGTTTATTTCCAAATTTAAGATACAGTATTTATAATTTCCGATTGAACTTGCAATTACTATTTTCAAATTTTCTATTTTTAAATTACATGAATAGTTTGTGCCCATTCTGTATGCCATTCTTTGCATATATAAAAATTCAGTACTCATTACATTTCTGATTGGAGAATTTGTAAGTTCGAAAATACTTAAATCAATTAATCATGTATCAAGGACTGTGAAATTCGATATCGGGTATTTTAAGATGACTTTTCAATCTTTGTCTTGAAACTTCAGTGCTAATTTGAAAAAGTAAATAAATGTTAGATTTGAAATTGCTATATTTTTCTATTCTCATCCATTATGGATCATTATGTTATTTCACATTTGTTGTTGTTGTTGTTGTTGTTATTCTTAAAAAGAATGAAAAAATTAATTCTTGGAATTTGATAGATAACATGTCAAAAAAACAATTTAAAACTGCTTAAAATTATTATAAAGCTCTTTTTGAGTGCCACTCAATAATAACCATTGCAACTGCCAACATAAATGAGTTTTCACATGAAACCAATAGAAGTGGTCAGGGATGAAAAGTTTTATTGAAACCAAATGTCCTAGTTTCAGATATTTCTGCAAGGTTTCTATGTCTCATAATACATTTTAAATGCTATTTTGATAGAGATATGCCATTATATGGTTAAAGAATTAAATGTATGGTATTCATGAGTGTCTTGTTTACTTCTACCTGTGCATTTGGAACATTATCTAATTTAGCCGTTAGCTTATTGAGTAAATAGTAGAAAAGGTCATGTGACAAATTCCTTTTTTTGGGAGGGGGGATTTTTCTAATTCTTCAAATGGTACTTTTCTTATGCAGGCTGCTTCATAACTAGATGCTTTATGACTCTTAACTATGAGTATTGATGTCAAATTGCTACATCATAATGCAGCTGCTAAGTAATCTTGATGTGTGAACAAGTGGTGCTATCAATCACTTCAATTTCGTTAGAAAAAAAAGTTTTAATGTTCGTACTTCTTTTCAAGTATCAAACTGGAAAAAGATTTCTAGATTTTTTTTAATGCAAAGATCTTTCACTGTTTGATGTAATTCCATTCCTTTGTTCTCCTTTTATAGTCTAAATTTATGGATTTCGATTACTAAAATTTCATTAAATTGTGCTGCTGATTATACTGTAATAATTCAGCAATGGAATACTGCATTTTTCATTCTCATTTTCACTCTGATCTGCGACTTAATGTCTGTGATAGAATGAATTTTGAATTTTTGTACGACTATAATATATTTCTTGATTATGAAATATTTTGAACATGTATTAACTTGCTGCATTGCTGATAATTTTTTGAAATTTTAATACTTTGTTATAAATGATAACTTTATGCATCACACTGAATACAATATATTTGTACAAAAAAAGGATAATGTTGATGTTGCACATTTATTATCAATTTAAATGTTAACAAAGAACATGAGAGTGTTTTCTTTTAAAAAATCCAGGACAAGGTTAAAGCTTATAAGATTGCTTGTCCATTCTTACAAGGGGAAAAAAGTGATAATGTGTTGTGTAATTTTATACAATAAATGATCTTGTATATTTTTAATGTTTTTTTATTTCCAAAGATAAAATTAAGTATATTATATTTACTACAAACAGAAGTAAACCATTTTTAACACATTTTAAGTGCATGCATTTTAATAAGGAGACGACCCCCCCCCCCCCTCTTCTGGTTGTTAAATCATATATAAAATATCAGAAATGAAAAACTCATAAAATTATTTTTTTAATGCCCTTTCGTTTATCTATTTGGCAACACAAATTCCATGATACAAGTCTGTTTTGGAACAATCCGTTTATCAAGTTAATTTTTGATACCATCCGAAGAATCGAACAGAACAACTTCTGTAGTCATATGCCAATTTCATATAAGACCAAATTAATTTTATTTTATTTCAAAATGGTGCCAGTTTCATTTCAATACACAATTAAATCATATATAAAACTATGAGATAAACATTTGTGCTTTGTAGTTATGATATATTAAATTTTTACTTGTGATTTTGATTTAAAAAATATTAACTGCCTAATTGGGTAGATGTTAAAATTAGTTAGCAGTTGGGTATTAAAAATGAAAATTTAAAATTTTTTCGAAGGTTAGTTAACTTTACATAGATTTTTTTTAATGAAAAAAAAATCAAGAAAGTTGTCCCTTTTTTGAAAAAGATGTGGGAAATTAAAGTACTTAATGTGGCTTTCTGCATTAATTTATTATTAAATATTAGTGGGGAAAAATAATTTGTATTTTTTAGCTGTAGTGAAAATCTGTTCTATATAACTTATTGTAAGTCGGCAATTTTTGCAGCATTTCAAAGCTATTATCAACAAAACATCGCTAATACATCTTTATACTACTATGTAAACATGGAGAAATGAAAGTGAAAGCTTAAATAGTTGATCTTACATGTGTTGTCTTGAAAGGCATACATTAAATTCTATATAAAAATATTTCGATATCATTTGCTTTAAAAAAATAAGAAAATTTTATGTCTGAAATCTTCTCATTAATACTTCTGCCAAATTACCTCTTTTTAGTTTTATATTATGATGTTTTATTGTTTACAAAATGTCCCATTCTTAATTAAAGAGTATTTAGATTATGTTAAAGAAATTTCTTCTTTTTAACCATTTTGTTAAAAATTAATTTTAAATTATATTTTTTAATACGTCAACCTACTTGAAAAATTCAAGAAAACGATGTAATGTTAATTATAATATTAATCTACTAAATGTTTTTTATTTGTATTTTTGTGCTGTTGAATATTATGCAGAGTCATAATACACGTTACTTAAATAATTTTTGAACAGAGTAATTTTTTAAGAAAATATCCCGTTTCCGAAGATGGGAAAGAGAAAATGATCCGAGACTCCTTGCTGAAATCTTACAGAGCTCGATCCGATCCAGAATACATCAGTTATTGATATCGTTTTATTGATAATGTCCAAAATAATCAGTTATAAAAGCTGTAAGATTAATTTTACATTGTTTTTGTATTAACATAACATAGCCTGGAAAATACTATAACAGTTTATTTCAGTATATTCTATTAAAACGGGTAATAAAATCTGATAGAAAGGGGAGGTCTTTATAATTTTGTAAATACATGCAGATAAAATTTAACAATACATACAGGATGCCCCAAAAAGTAGCACAAGCATTTATTTCCTTAACTATAATATTGCAATTAGACTTATACTTCCGGTTGCAAAGTTTCATCAAATAAGGTGCCCCAATGTATAAAAATACTTTGACTTCTGTAGAGGGGGAGGAAAAATTATTAAAATAAAATTTTTATACAACTCTTACAGCAAAAAATTGTAGATGAGTAAAATGTTTTCTTTGCGCTAATCCATAAGGACACAAAGTGTCATGCTTCTGTCTGTAAAACGTGCATTATTGACTTTGGCGACTTATCCATACATCTGACCAATGTCTGGGGGAGGCTTTCATTGTAATTTTCAGAGATAATAAACATATCACGAAAGATTATTAAAAGGACAGAAGCAGAAAATAAAAACCCATTTATTAACTTTCATTACATTTTAAAAAATGATCAGATAATTCATTAATCGAAGTGATTAAGAACTTGCAAAATGAATACCTTCTACAATGCCGAGTTGCGTTCTTTTAAATAGGGGAGAATGTAATAACTTTGACGACTTTTGTCTATATTTGGCAAGGGATTAAAAAATTTGAATTTTTTGTTAGTTTAAATATAAAGTTACTTAATTTAACTTGTTGCTATTTAAAAAAATACTTACTTAGGTAAATAAAAATATTTATTTTATTTTAATACTAAAAAGTAAATATTACAAACATTTCCTTTTGCCTCATAGCATTTTTTTATATAGTCAAGAAATGATATTTGTGTATGCATGCTATAAGGAGGCTAATAATCTTATTTTGTACAAATCTGACTTTTCTGTTCTCAATCAAAAATTAGTTATAGAGTTATTAAATATGAAAGTGCACCATGATGCATTGTTCCTTTAATTAGGTTAGAGATACAATATTTTTTAATTAGAAGACATTAGGGATGCTTATTCAAGATAATTTTCTCAGATTGGGAGTATCGTCATATACTTGGTCTATCGTAACAGATTTCCATTCCTATCTTAGAAAAACCATTGTAATGAAGGGAAAGTAAATATATTTTGAGAACTCAAAGAAAAAATTTTATTTTCGTTTTTCTGTAGAATGGAAGTTTACTATCAAAATAATGCAGGAAATATATGGAATTGAGCAAAAATCAATATAATCTTAAAAGCACTAATTCTCACACCAGAAGACATAACAGAAAAATAAACTTAATTTATGAAGCAATTATAAAACTGAAATAACAAATTAAAACAATTTATGATATATGGAAAAAATTATTTATCAACTATTAGAATAAAAGAAACACGTTTTTAATAGAGTAATCATTTATAGAAAATTGTTATCAAAATAAATATATATATATACAAACTATATAAATATATAGTTTGGAATATTTCATAATTAAATAGCAAAATCCGAATATGAGCCACAAAAATTAAAAATACTCCAGCTAATGTTCCTTGTACAATAATATTCTATCAAAATAGAGAAGTGCCGATGTGGTCATGTATCCTTGGCAAACCTGTAGAAACTGTCATCTAAAAGGTCTTGTTGCCAGAATTTTTCAAATAATATGTTCTGTGAAGAGTAAAAATTTCTTTTCCTTTTTTTTTTTTTTTTTTTTCTTCTTGGTTAAGGTTTATAAAAGAAAAGAAAGCTGAATTGTAATAGGTGCAAAATCTAAATGGTACTGAAAATCTACAGTTATAAACCGAAACAAAAAGAAAATATTTATCTCTTCACAAAAAGTGCCAGTTTGAAATTTGTGGGAGAAATATTTCACAGTACAAAAATTTATCAAATGTAATAAAAATCAAAATGACAAACACATTTTACAAAACGTGTAAATGAAAATCTACTTCTAATCTAGTGTATATAAATGTACAAACTTTGTTAATTACTGCTAAAATAGGGAAAATGCAAATATGATTCAAAGATTTGATGGAGTAATGAAGTTAGTTTGATTACAACAATGAAAAGTATTGTTACCAATCTTAAAAAATGGTTTGAAAACATTTGTTAAAATTGTAAGAGAAATTATGTTGTAATCAGCTTCGTAATGAGCAGCTGTAGGAGCATCATGGTGGAGTTTTAAAAGTTTTTCTCTTTCATGAAATGGGACAACTAATTGTGCTTCTTCCCCTTCAGAATGTGGAGAGTAGAGATAGAGTACTCCTTGATTTAAAACGTATCCTCTTTGTGTCCAATTTGCAAAATAAATACTTTCATTAATATCCTCAAAACAATCTATGATCTTCTTGAGTCCAGGATCTTTCAACTGTTCAGTTTTAAGTTCAGCAGCTGTTCTTGATGGGGCACCAAGAAAAATAGTTTGTAATTCACAAGTTTCTTTATCATTGCATTCAGGTCGAGAAAGCATGCCAGCCACAACGTTGCATTTGCCTGGAAAATAATTGATTTTCAAGTTTTAAGATTGAATCTGAAGTGCCCATCTGGCTAACCATCAAGTGGGTGACGATCAAGTCCTTAACCACTTTAAAGATTGATGACAAGAGGTTACTGTAATATCTGCATCTTCAATATATCCTAGAAATTTATTCAAGGCCCAGGCAGCAGTCAAAGCTTCTCTTTCAGTTGTCGAGTAATTAATTATATTGGTCTTTCATCTGCGGGGATTTCTTCCTCTAGAAAAACTGCACCTAAGGCGTAACCACTTGCATCCATCCGGATGATAAAAGGCTTCGAAGGATGAACTTGTTTCAATACTGGCAGAGTTACCAAACATTGGTTTAGAGTTTGGGAGGCTTCTTTTTCACTCCATTTCCAAACAAAATTCTTTCTTGTTAAATTGCTAAGGGTTCTAGCAATATCCAAAAAATTCGGGATGGATTTCCAGTACCATGAACAGGTCTGCAAAAATGATTGTAACTGTTTTACATTTCTTAGACAAGGAATGTTTTGTATTGATGCAATTTTATCTTCGATTCCTTTATGAGTTATTCACAATCCCAGATATTTCACATGAACGTATGCGAATTTACATTTTTCTTTGCTTACTCATAACTTAAACTTTCGGTGTCTTTCGAAGATCAACTTAAGTCTTGAATATGCTGTTCAAAAATTTCAGACAGGACAAATATATCATCTAAATAAACAAGAATATTCACAATAGGGAGTCCATTTCGGAACTGGTCCATAAGTCGTTGGAAAGTTGCTGGGACGTTTCTGAGACTAAAAGGCATTCTTTTGTATCGAAACGCACCAAAAGGCATAAAAATACAGTGTTGACCCCATCAGACGGATTGACTTTAATTTGGTGAAATCCAATTAAGTCAAGGGTAGACATAAAAGCAGTGGATCTTGCATCATGTAACAATGTAACCATAAATGGGAGTGGGTTCTTGTCAGATTTGGTTACAGCATTTAGTTTACGGTAATCTACACACAATTTGATAGTTTCATTAGACTTGGGGACTAAAACTACGGGTGCTGCATACGGCGATTCGCATTCTTCTATAACATCATTGACTAAAAGTTCGTCAATTTCTTTGTTTAAGAGCTTTTTCTGTTTTGGCGACAATCTGTAAGGTGTAGATGCAACTGGTGGGTAGCCAAATGTGTTAATAAAGGGTTTTATATAAGGAGTTGGCTCTCCCCCGAGTCGGAAAATATCTTCGTTTTCATTAAGCAAGGCAGTTCTGCATCAAGATTCTGTCCTTCTTGGCGTAAATGAGGATTATTTGTCTCAGGTGCGACAGGATTGTTATGCACTGAACCATCACTTGTTATTGAATTCATCGGGCAAGAACTATTAAGTATTTCAACAGGACTATTATTTGTTTGCAATGGAATATATTTAGCAAAGGGTATTCTGCAGTTCGGTTTATAAGCAAAATACCAGAAATTGTTTTGCATGTCCATCACAGTTCCTGATTTCCTCAAAAAGTCAACTCTGAGGAGAGTACGATTACCTTTAGCATGTGGCAGAAAATGTAAATTAGTGTGGAAAGTTCTGCCATGCACTGTGATCGGCACTATAGGATTTTAAAACAACTGATGTGGATTGTTGACCATCTGCCAAACAGATAGCAAGGTCAACTTCTTTGTTCTTTCTTGCTGTCCACGCTTCTTTAAAAAATTAAAAATTAGTTTTTCACCAACTGACTGACTGGCTCATGTGTCAGCACAAACTGTTGTTCCTGTAGCTTCATATACTTCAATGGCAAGTAAAGCTACGGGAGAGGTAAAACAAGTAAACATATGTATGGTATTAACCTGAGCATTGCCTTTCTTTGAAGAACAATTTGGACACTTCGATTTGAGAAATCTGGGATGGCCACAGCCATAACAATAAACAGAATTTTCCACGTGTCATTATGGCCTGTAGTTTGAGTTAGAAATAGTATTGTTGTGAGTACACGAAGGATCTGATTTCTCAAATTTAGTGAATTGGGATTTCTTAAAGTTCAGCCCACCGGCATTTCTAGATAATTTTGATTTGTAAAAATCTTGCAATTTCGATTTTTTTTTTTTTTTTTTTTTTTTTTTGCTAATTTTTGATGAGACGACTTTATATTTTCATAAAAATCCAGATTTTCAGCTAACAGGACAGGATCTTTGAGTGTTTCCCAACTAGATAACATTGTTTCTTTATTTGATCAGCGAGGATTAGTTCTTTTAATTTGTCAAATGAATCAATTTCTAATTCATTGAGCCAACATTCAAAGTAAGTTCGAATCTCGAAAAAGAAATCTTTCCAAGTGGAATAATCACGTTTCAGATTTCGACTAAAAAGAATTCTAAATCGGTCTACTGTCATCTTAAATCTTTGTAACAATATAGGACGGATGTGAGTATAGTGCTTAAACATTTCTTCAGTTTCTCTGGCTATTAATTTACCTATATCAATTGGAAGTACTCCAATTAAATAGGATACCCAATAGTCATTAGATACATTTAAAAGCTTAATCTGCCTTTCAAATATAGTTAAAGATAATGACATGCCATCATCTGTTTCTAAATAACTAAATCTGTTAATTTCTGGGCGAAAAGTAGGTAAGACTGTTTGTAAATCAAAATGTTTGGAGTAGAATCAATTTGATTAGGGTTTGAGAGATTTGGATTTTGGAGCTTAAGCTTTTCATGCTCAAATGCTCTTTCTTCAGCTAGTTTATCTGTTTCCAATTTTCTTACTTCTGCTTCTTCTACCTTTTTCCATTCGTCAACAATTTTATTGAACGTATCAGTCACAAACTGTTTGTTATCCGTAAAGAATGCAGATTTAGTTATTTTATCTTGGGATGTCATATCTAGGCCTAAGTCCAATGTCAAGTAGTGAAGGTCAATATTTTTTCTTTTAAATAGAAAAACCATTTTTCCTACGAAATTATTGAAATGAAATACAAAGTTAAACTAGAATATGAAGGAACGGTTACACACTTACCTCCTCTTTTGAACATACAAAAAAATCAATAAAGTAGGCAGAACACAAATTATTTAAATCTCCATTTTCTTTTAAGAATGCAAAATAACAAAAATAATAATCAGGTAGGAGATAAATATATTTTTAGCAATGGAAAAGAAATATTTACATTCAAAACAACTTTATGTGTTTATATTTTGGATGAAAGTAACACATAAAAGACAAATTAAGCTCAAAATATTTTAATTGTTAATTTTAATTGCAAGTATATATACACTTAATAAAAGAAAAGCAGATATAGCAAACAATTGTTATTAAAATTGTGTAAGTAATGAAAAAGAATTAGTTTTATGAATTCTTAACCATAAAAATAACATTCTGAGAATCAGAAATAAAATTGCACATTTTATACGATTCAAAGATGGCATATGCTGAATCATTACTATGAAAAAAATAATAAATCTATCAGATCAGTTTTTTTATAACACCAATATACCATGCAGCTGGAAAAAAAAGAATATATTCAATATTTGTTTAGAATAATCATTTTGGGAGCAATGAATTATGAATGCGTAATGAGAACGACTGGCGTCTCCTAAGGTTAAATGTTGCACTTTCAGTTAAACAAGGAACACATCAGGTACGATAAATCAAATCTTACTTGAATAAAACACAGAAATACTCAATATTTGTAATTACTGTATGGAATAGTTTAATTTTTAAAAAATGCAACACAATAAAGATATTTCAATATATAAACTAGTAACGATGAATATGCTATGAAAACAGAAGTAACTTAGAAATTATTGCAGAATAAACATTAAATAGTATAAAACATTTCACAGAAGATGAAGATTTTTAGTGTATTCAATGTTGTATTTCAACGAATCAAATGCTGTTGAAGTTGAAGAAAACAAAACAACAACAACAACAACAACAAAATGCAGTGTTATGACACTTGGCTGGCATCGAACAGGAACGACCCAAACAAAACTGATAAACTTTTCCGTGCTGTAATTTTGAAAAATACACACACACTTTTTCCACTGGATTTAAATGCAGATTTTTGCTGGAGAGGCAGAAATAATAAATTATACTTGGTACAGTGTTGTAGAAAACTGACTGGTTATGAGATTATTTTTAAACTTTGTTGTATCTTTCTTGTATCTGGCAACTTCTTTTATGAGCACTTCTGTTTTAAATTTTTATGTTTTGATGTAATGTTTTGTGTGCGTCGTAGTTTTAGATGTTAGTGAATGTAATTAGATGTAGTTAAAGTAGATTAAAAGCTTTAGTAAGTTTTTGAAGAGCATTGAGTTTTATGTACTACCTCACATGAGTATTGAGAATTAGGAATATTGATCCATAACAGACTTTGGAGATTGATATCCGACATCTGGCGTCCGCGACAGGACATCTGCTACGATTTGTGTAAGTCATAACTTTTGAGCTTGTTATATTTTCGTAATGGAGAAACTAAAAAATTCTCGAAAACAGTATCGGATACTCTTTACGATTGCTCGTAGTGACTTTTTGAACTGTGAAAATGAATTGACTGTGGAAGATAAAATTTTGAAATTAAAAATTGTAGAAGAGAAAGCGAAACTAATGGTAGCGTGTGAGTACGAATTTCGAGATCTATTGTTTGCTTCCGAAGAGACCGAGGAAAACATTAATAACGAAATCGACATTTCAGAGAGTTATAGAAAATAAGTTACATGATCTTTTGTATGAGAAAAATGGACATTCTTCGACTTCTACTGTTTCCGGAGCGGTGAGTACTACACCGAACAATTTATTGCATTACCCTAAAATCAATTTACCCACTTTTGATGGAAATAAAAAGAACTGGTTGTGTTTTAGGGGACAATTTCAAAAAATCGATAACGATTCCAACATCGATAATCATGATAAATATGCTTATTTAGCACAAGCTATGGAGAAAGGTTCACCCACTGACGAGTTGATTAAAAATTCTCCCCCCCCCCCTCCTTTTTTTATTAATAATAAGTCAATCCTTGTGCACCACAAAGTATAGCACAAGGCTTACAGAAGTAAGTAGAAACAACTACATACATAGATATAAATATGTACATATAAAAATAAGGATAAAAACAACAGGAAAAAATAAAAAAAGCTAATTAAAAATTGTTGAAGCAGTAAAGGCAATAAATTTACAGAATGAGAAGAAAGCCATTTTGTGGTCGACCAAAACATGAAGCGGAGGTGGAAACTTAATATTACAGGCATCGAGATCCACAGTATAATCTCTTCTCCCTTCAGTAAGTTTGGAGCAATCAAAAAGCAAGTGTTCGACATTTTGAACTCCATCCACGCTGCAAGAGCACAGATCAGTGTTCGATAATCCAAATTTCTTGAGGTAATAATTGAAATTACCGTGTCCGGTAAGAAATTTTGTTAAGTGAAAATCACTGAAAAAATGCTTGTTATTCAACCTTTGAGAAATTGTGGGGAAAAATAATTTATTTAAAGAGGCAGTTGACGAATTTTGGTACAGCTCGTTCCATAAGAGAATGTGATTCTCTTTACGAATGTGAGATTTGGGAATGCTCACAGGATCAATGATGTTTAGTTTTGTAGCTTGCTTTGCAAGCCAGTCGGCTCTTTCATTCCCTAAAATGCCAGAATGATCTCGGACATGAGGAAAACAGACACTAATTCCTCTTGCTTTAAGCTGGTGAATCCCCCCCCCTTGGCGGTGAAAATTAAGAAAAAGCGGTTAAACAGTTAGAGCTACGCTATGGCAGAGAAGAGTTGCTCGTCGAGGTTTACGTGAGAGATCTGTTATCTATTGTACTATTAAAAAAAAACTTACAACAAATCCCTATACGTAAACTATATGATCAGTTAGAAAAGAAACTAAGAGCTTTAAAGACTTTGGGAGTCATCAAGGATAAATATGCAGCAATGTTGTTCCCTCTAGTTGAATCTTCTTTCCCTAACGAGACTTGAAAGGCATGGGAGCGATTCCGAACTACACAGAGACGAGTGAGTGAGGAGGTGACGTTTAGTTTAACAACCGAGGAAGAAGATACTTCTTCAAGTAAGAAAATGCCAAGTAATGAATGATCTAGATCGGCTTTTAAACTTTCTCCAGGATGAAGTGGAGGGAGAAGAAAGAATTCTGTTAGCTTTCCAAAGTTTTGATCAATCTAAAAAATCAAGCTTTTCCAACAGTCGTCGAGAATCTAACGAGAAGAAGTTTCAAACAAGAGTATCATCAGCAACTTGTCTTTTGGCATCTAATCTCAATAAGAAGCTTTGCATTTTTTGTACTGAGGAACATAATTCATGGAACTGCAAAAAAGCATCTAAACTGACTTTGCATGAAAAACAAAATGCTGTAGAGAAGGCCCGTTGTTGTTTCTTGTGATTTAGATAGGGACATGGAGTGAAAACGTACCGTTCCAAGTTCAACTGCCAATTATGTGGGAAGAAACACCATTTATTTTTGTGTAGAACATTGTCACTAGAACCCAATTCTTCCTTTGTCCATACAAATGTTAAAGTTCGAGAATCAATGATACAACACGACGAAGCTCTGGCCAACTTGTCTAAATCTTCAATGTTTTCCTACAAACTTTTACCATTCTTGTGAAAGGAGAAACTACTAAACGTAAAGCTCGAGCCATAATTGATTCTAGATCTCAGCGGTCGTATATTCTGAAAGCAACAGCTGAAGAAATGAATTACAAGGCAAAAAGGAGAGAGCATTTGCAACACTTACTGTTCGGTAGTTCCAATACCTCAAACTGCTAACATGATGTATATATGATATATTTGTCAAGCTTTTCAGAGGAGTATAACTGTTCTTTTGAAGTACTCGAACAGGAAGTGATTTGTGACTCAATATTATCTAGAAAACAAGGGTCACATTTTAAAGAACTTAGAGACTACAACATTCATTTGGCAGAAGATTTGGATGGTCCAATTGAAATTCTCATAGGAGCTGATGTTGCAGGAAAGCTGATTACCGTAAACCATCTCCAACTAAAAAATGGAATCACTGCAATTGAAACAAATATAGGCTGGGCGGTTATTAGACGTGCCAATAGTGAAAATACAAGCTTATTAATCACTTCAATGCTCACGACAAGTGCTTGCATAACAGATTTACGGACTCTTGACTCTCTTGGTATCACATACCCATCTGAAAAAAAGGACGGCGGTTTAATTATAAGAAACAGAGGGGCAGCATTTCTTAGACACAGTTAAAATAGAGAACTATAGATATGTTGTGAGTTTACCTCGGATTGAGGATCATCTTCCACTTCCTGACAATTTTGAACTTTCTGAGAAGAGATTACACAAAGTTGTGAGGAGACTTAAAACCGAAGGACTGTTCAAATTCTATGGAGCAGTGTTTAAAGAGAGGTTAGAAGAAAATATCACAGAAGAAGTGACTAAAGACGAGATTTATCTCCCTGCACATTATTTACCACACCGTCCTGTTTTGAAGGAGAATAGCACAACCAAAATCAAACCTGTATTCGATGCTTCTGCCGGACAGAAAAGTGCCCCTAGTTTCAATGACTGTTTAGAAACTGGAGTTAATTTGATTGATTTGATTCCAAATATATTATATCGTTTTCGGTTGGAAAAAATTGGAGTTATTGCTGATATTCGAGGGGCAACTTGTCCTGTTGCCTTCTTTCCAAAACTGCTGCTACAGAAAACTTGAGATCGAAAATTGAATTGGTAGGAAGAAGTGGACTCTGATACCAGAGAAGAGTTTCTGAAGTGGATGAGAGACATATTTCATCTTGAAAAGCTGCAAATTCCTCGATATTTAAAAACTGGTGATGCGGATGAGAAATGTTCCTTGCATTTTTTCAATGATGCGAGCATGTATTCTTATGCAGAAGTAGCTTTTCTTCAAGTTGAGATGAGTGAGTATGTCAAAGTTCAGTTGTTAAAAGCTAAAGTCAGAGTTTCCCCAACAGGAAAGAAGAAGACCACTATTTCAAGACTAGAGTTGTTGGGGCTAAAATCACTGCTCGCCTTACCTCATTTATCACAAGAGAGATCCCGCATGAACAAATCTATTTGTGGTCTGACTCAACGACAGTGATAACTTGGATAAAGAGAGAAGATGCTTGGAGTACCTTCGTACGAAACCGTGTTTCTGAAATCAGAACTTTGACTTCCAAAGAAAATAGGAGACATTTGCCTGTTTCGTTTAATCCTGCCGATCTTCCAAGTAGAGGTTGTTCTGCCAAGAAACTAGTGCAGCCCAAATGGTGGGAGGGCCCTGACTGGCTACATTTACCTGCTGATCAGTGGCCTTTCGCAGATGTAGTAGTCAATGAATATGAAGTTCTGAAGGAACGAAAGAAAACTCTTGTGCCTACCCCAACTGCCTGTTTGAGTGCTCACGCCATCGAAAACGTGAATGTGGAAGAACTTGATTGGTACTATCGTTACTTTTCGCAATATGAGAAAATTGTACATATGATCGGCTGGATATTGATATTTTTTAGAAACTGTAAAAAACCAAAAGAGCTGAGAAAATGTGATATTCTGGATACAGAGGACTTTGACGAAACAGAGAAAATAGTCATAAAGATCATCCAAAGTGAAGCATTTGTTAACGATAAAGACGAAAAATTGAAAAGTTTAAGAGTTTACAAAGATGAGGATGGCACCATCAGATTGAGAACAAAAATTGAGTATCGCGAAGGCAGTCATTCTTTTCGAAGACCTGTAGTTCTTCCTTCTCAACACCATGTTGTGAAACTTTTAATAGTTTCTTTACACAAAAGACACGACCATATGGGGACTCAAATGCTACTTAACCTGGTGGGAGAACATTTTTGGATCTTAAATGACCGAAAAAATGTGCTAAAGAGGGTGTTAGGTCATGCCTTTTTGTCATATGAAGAGATGATCACGGTTCTCTGCGACTGTGAATCGGTAATCAACTCAAGACCTTTCACCTATATTTCAGAAAGAGATTCAGATTTTGTACCACTGTCACTATCATTATTTTTACAAGACATTAGAGAAGTTGGAGTGCCCGACTGTGATGCAGCAGATCACAAAAGCCTAAATAAAAGGATCAGATATCGTCTTGCTTTGTAAAAGGACCTTAGGAAAATATTCAGGTCTGAGTAGTTAGGTCCGTTGATTCAAAGGCCAAAACGGCAAAATAGGTAGACTATTTCTGTTGGTGATGTTGTTCTTGTAGGAAATGATAATCAGAAGCGTATCAACTGGCCCCTGGGATGTGTGACAGAAATCATCCCAGAAAAAGAGGGAATTACCAGACTCGTGAGACTTAAAACAGCCTGTGGAGAAATACTAAGACCGATTCAACGACTTTTTCCGTTGGAGATAACTTCTGATGTGGCTAAGGATGTCAGAGCTGAAATGCAACAAGAGCAAGCTACTCATAAGGTGTCTCAGACACGAGTATTAGATCCTGAAGGTTCCATTTCACAAACTGTTAAAACTAGGTTTGGAAGAATCGTCCATGGACCATAAAAACTCGATTTGTGACTTTGAGATTTGTTGAGTTACGAACTATCCCAACTCAAGATGAGAGGATGTAGAAAACTGACTGGTTACGAGATTATTTTTAAAATTTGTTGTATCTTTCTTGTATCTGGCAACTTCTTTTTATGAACACTTCTGTTTTCAATTTTTATGTTTTGATGTAATATTTTCTGTGCTTCGTAGTTTTAGATGTTAGTGAATGTAATTAGATGTAGTTAAAGTAGATTAAAAGCTTTAGTAAGTTTTTGAAGAGCATTGAGTTTTATATACTACATCACACGAATATTGAGAATTAGGAATATTGATCCATAATAGTTTGGAGATCGATATCCAACAAGTGGCGACGTCCCGTCCGAGCGACACAAGTGTGTCCGGTTAGGATTTAAAACTGAATGCTGGAATACTCCTTAAGACATCAATGACGCGAAGATGGCAGACGCTGATTTATTTTGAGGACTAGATGTTTTGAACACAATGGTGAGCCATTCTGGGGATGGGAAAAATTATTCCTTGTGTCAGGACGATACGTTTTACTTCCGTTTCATAATTTGTTGTTGGCGGGAAAATTTTCTTGCGATCGTCGGGACGACTTCACTTTCGTTTCATCATTTCACTGGAACACAATGATGAGCCATTCCCGGGATAGGAAAAATTATTTTGTGTCAGAACGACACGTTTCACTTTCGTTTCATCATTTGCATCAGAAATTCTTTTCCGTTGGGCATCAATGTGTTGGAATGCAGATCATTATGATCTGTACAGTGAAAGCAACAGGATGTATGTTTTCGGGAACATTTCTTTAATAATCACATTCACTCTAAACAAACACAGACAAGACAAGACAAGACATTCATTCACTCAACTTAATAGAACAGCATATCATCTCATTTTCATTACAATGGCAATGCACTACGAGATGAGTATCTAATCAGGCATCGCCATCTATTATTCAAAAGAGAAGATGAAGTAATGCAACTGCTGCAGTGGCAGTTAAATTGATATTATTAAAAATATTTTTGGAATTTTAAGATATGTAAAAATAATAATTGTGAGATAATATTTTTGGAATATATCCCAGAAAAATGCTCCAGTCTTGATTAATTTTAGATTAACTGAAATTCTATTTAACTTTTGGAAATTGACAATGATTTCCTTCTTTTTTAAAGTCATATGTACTAAATTTCAAAAATATTGCGTGAAAATTGTAGATTTGTATAACAGACAAGTAAAAATTTTTATATATATATATATTAATGCCAACAATAGTTTTATACTAAATTAATTACAAACAATACAATTTCGATTATAAATTTGATGTTTGATTTTTTATGCGATAAAGTCCAATATGAGATAATAGCATAACTTTTATGTTTTGCTTCTAATCATACTTTTGTATGCAAAATTCTACTTTTAATGAAAGGGAATAAACGTATAGATTATTGTCTCTTAATGTTCAATAGGACATATAATTGAAGCTATAGAATAAAATACTGTTCGAATTAATTGCGACAAACATGCTTTTCTTCTCTGAGTTTGTATGTGATTGATAATGATATCCCGAATCGCCTCGAGCAAGTTATATATGCCTAGAGGTAGTGTTACGGATAGACCTTGACTATAATTTACTCGTTTGACTGATTTTAGTGTATCAGTACTGTGTATGAATTTTCCGTATTGACCAATTCCGTGCCGAACATAAAACTGTCAATCAATGGCCTTGTTTACAAGGCGATTGTGTTACTGATAAGAATCAGTTCTAGAAGAGGTTACAACATTTTAAACGTTATCTAAAAGTGTCAGTTTGGCGATGTTTAACATAATTTCGAATACTTAATGACATGTTGTTTAATACTATTTCATATGTTTTAATACTATCTGAATACTTTCCAGTTTGTTTATCATGAAACATGAATTGCTTTTCAATGAATTTATTCAAAAATCAATGACGAATGACATTTCTTCTCATATAAATACTGTATCCCCTTCGAAACAATAATCTGGATTTTAGATAGTAAATGCATTACTTTACATAAATACAATGGTTTGCATTAAAGGAAAGAGTTTGGGTTTCATTAGTTTTTGTTTTATTTCTTCTGGATTCGGATGTTTAATTCAATAAGTTCGAACATTGAAATATATGTTATTTAAATATAGGCACTAAAAAAAGTTGTTTCTTAAGTTTAAAGTACAATTAAATGAGGTTAGTGGCATTGGAATGATTTCTAAGGATGGAATAGTTGCAAAATCAATTCTTGAAATGCCGTAGGTAGTAAGAAAAGCTTCCAACTACAGATGTTCAGTTTCCATGCTATACCAGTTTTTAAAAAAATCAGTTTCCATATTAGATACACCATTACAAATTTAAACCTTTCTGTTTATCATCGTAGATTTAATTTCAATGTTGTTGCATTTTTTTTAAATCTATACTCTGATAAAGATAAATTATTTGTTCATTATATAACTTTGCATTTTGCATATAAAATATCGCAAGTACAAGTGCATAAAAAGAGACAGCGCACTAAAACAGACGTATATTAATTTTTTGCTAACTGATCATTTACATCTGCGAAAATCTGTAGGAAATGTTAGATGAATTCAAATTTAATTTTCTTCTAGATTAGCTATTTATTAAACCATAAACCAAATCTACCACTGAAAAATAAAACAGAATAAAAAATGATTTTTACATTAACATATGTATTATATATTCTTCCGAAATTTCAATTTTTTTAAAGATCATTCTTATATGTAAAATAAGTCATTAAAGATCATGATGAATGTAGTTTTGGTAATTCACTCTCCAACAATATACAGGGTGGTTATAATTAATTTCCCCCTATAAACAGCATCATACAGAGCAAACGGGTGAACGGATTGCTAGGAAATTTGGTATATAGACTATACACGAGATGCGCTCACGGAATTTTGAAAAAAAATTTTTAGTTCCAAAACGTTCACAAGAGAATGCCTTTTCCGGAAAACATCAAATTGAACACAATAAACAGAATACAGAAACAACATTAGCAATCCAAAACAAGAATTATGTGTAATAAAATGTAAATCCCGGAAAAGCTGTCAGTTCTAGGAAAGAATGTCGTGATTTGCATGCTTGCGAAGAAGAAGAAGCTTAATGCAAAACAAGTTTGGGTAAGAAACGTTTGCAGTCGTTGTCATGTTTTATGTCGATGTTTCTGGCTGTAATAATGATGGTATCATGTTGCGACTTTGAATGACTTAAAGAACTCCATAACGCTTCTTGTGCGAAGCATCCCAATTGATCAGTTACGATCTGCTGTTGAATACGCTGTCCATCGACTTGAAATTTTGCAGGTGAATGAGGGTGGTTACATGGAGCAACTTTCCCTATATCATCCTGGACACGATTAACGACTGCTCCTATTGTGCTAATCTGTTCTTGTTTCTGCAAACTGAACAGTTTTCCCCCCTCAAACAGCGTACTGTTTTTTTCCCTTACCTTTACTTAATGTGGTTCGATGGCAAGGTGATCAGAAACTAGTCAATAAATGTTAATATTGTTTCTGTATTCCTTTTTGATCATTTAATGTGTTAAAATTAATGTTTTTCTGGAAAACGCGCCCTCTGGTGGATATTTTGGAACTAAAAAATTTTTTACGAAATTCCGTGAACACATCTCATGTATAGTCAATATATCAAATTCCGTTGCAATCCGTTCACTTGTTAGCATTATATGATGCTGTTTATAGCGAAAGTTTGATTATTACCACCCTGTACATCTACACTTTTATTGAAATTTTTACTGATTAACTATGCTTTTTTCCATATTTTAAACAATGTAATTATTTCCAATTTCAGAAGAATTCAGGGCCGTTTTAAACCTTCCATGGATCCTAAGGTAATGCAAATCTCGAAGCCACTTTTTACCTCCAAATTTTTTATCGATTTTAATTTAATTTTTATTCAGCAATTTTAAGTAGAAAATTTTGAAAAACTGCAGTCGCAAGTCCCTTTCTAAAAAGTCCAGTTCAATATTTCACATATAAAAATAGTGCACAGTTAAACTGTAAAAATAACTTTAAACAAAATATTAAAAGCAAAAGACAACTTTCTATAACACACCACAAATAATATTGTAAAAGGAAGGGACTTTTTTTAAAACTGTAAAGCTCCAAATTTTTTAGAATTATAAAATAGCATAACGAATAACTGGTAAATGGTAATTAGGAATATTGCTAGAATAAAGTTCCAAAGTTAATTTAATCAGTAAATTCTGACTTGAATAAATTTGACTTCATGGTCTTCTGCCATTAAATGAAAGTATAAAAGTAAATAACTGTCTACAACTGCTAAAATTTATCAAGAGCTGAGATGCTCCTTGACAATTTCCAACTTTGTCTATTTAATAATCTTGCCCTCTTCCCCCCTCATTGATTAGAATTATTTGAATAATCTCTTTGGACTGTTGACATCACAGCTCCTGTATTGTAGAGCCAAATCTCTTGGGAATTTAATCATATTTATTAGAAATGGCTTTAAGGGTATGCTTCGATGTGCCCATTGATTCGGACGTTCTTAAGCAATTTTTGTTCATGAAAACAATGTGCATGTTGCAGACATTTTGGTATGGAAAAAGCCTGGTTATCTCACAATGAGCCCATAGTTTGCAGAAGTCAAGTCGAAATCAATATAAGATTCCAAAAGCAAATGAATTCAGAACATTAGTTTTTTTTTTATTAAAAGAAAAAAAAGTCAGACTTCTGTTATGGCATTGCAGGAGAAACTCTTGCTGTAACATTAATGAAACTTTTAAATAGATATTTTATTTCCTCATAATGATATGAATGAACATTTATTTCTATTTCTGTAATTTACTTTCAACCATAATATGCTTCAAATTCAACAGATATCTCCAAATTTTTCATTTAAAATTATTCAGAAATTAAAGTTTGGAATATTTAGACTTTAATCTAAAAATTTTAATTCACAAAATAAGATTTTCTTCTATATATATATATATATATATATGTATATATGTATATATATACATACATACATACATACATACATACTTTTAGGAGAAAGAAATATACCATTCAGTGCAACTAAAAATATTAACACAAAAAATGTTACCTCTAACGTAAATTATCTTTTAAAAAATTCATTAATTTTATTGTGTTGTCCGTCTTTATGTTGCATGTCTTTATTCTGTTAAAAATATATATGTATAGATTATAGATCGCATGTATGTTTTATAGTCAAGATTTTCCGTTAATATTTACGTATGAAAAGACAAATTGTCGTGTAAACGTAAATACAGGGTGTCCCACAAGGTTTGCATTTCTTGAAGTTTTTATGACCAAAGCTTCACACCTTAATTAAACTATGACACTATATTCGGAGACCGCACATGTTATACATCAAAATACTCGTCTTGGCGTGTTCTATCCGAATCTGTTAATATTAGACGCTGAATACCTTGTGGTACACCCTGTACTAGGTTTTTAAATATGATATATTATGTATTTTATAGCTATATTAGGTTTGTTAAGTTATTTATTTCATATGTATATGAATTATTTATTTGATTACCGGAAATAAATGTGAATGAATAATTCAAAAGATGTGAACATATTTAATTTCAAATAGTAAGAAATTTATCATCTGTTAAATTCTCTTATTGATTTAAGTGTCATTAATTAGCTGAAATGTACATTTAAATGAACCATTTATCTCAAAACAGTTGGAATCGTCTGTGATGGTAGTATTTAAGTTCAGGTGTATTTTTTTAGAATAGAATTTCGCTATTTTAGATTTCTTTTTAAAGTTTATTAATTTTCATTTGAGAACTATATTTGGCATACTTTGACTGTGAATGAATAATTCAGAGAGATGATATGATTTGCAAACGTTTTTGATATATTTAATATATCTATATTTTATGCACATAATATTTATTTTTTCTATTATATCACAAGTAAAAGTAGCAACATTTTAAAATGGAGGCATTAAAAAAAATTCTAATATTGCTTCATTCTGAAGTTAAGCCTTATTCGTAAATACAGAAAATATCAAAAAATGCCTTAAATATCAAAAAGCTTACCTTATATTGAAACCTACTCATCATGGAAAAATAAACCTAATATTCATACCCTGGCCACAATAATAGATTTTTAAAAAAAAGACGAAATATTCGTAACTACAAGATAGAAGACAAGCTAAAATATTCGTGCGATCGGTTTTGAGTTTCTTTTCAACAATGAAATATATTATTGCAAATGCGTTTAAAATATTCCAAAAATTTATTAAATATAGAAAGAAAAATGATATATGGTAAAAAATTTGGTATCATTAAAAAGATAATTTTTTTGAATTTTAAAGTGTTGTAAAAATTGTTTTTTTAGAAAATTATCACGAAAAATTCAATATTTCCCTTAAAATTCTAATTAAAAATTCAAAATACCGCTCTGGAAATCACTTTTCTATTCTCCAAAATATACATCTTCCAAATTTGATTAGCTTAAGTCAGACGGTCTGGTTTGTACAGAGTCAACACATACACACAGAGACAAACAGACAGAATCTTTTTCCTTATGTTTAAGCATCAAAATTTAGTTAAAACACCAATACATTTTCCCGTCAAATACTCTTGCCAACAGATAAGATGTGTTTTAGCAAACCTAGACTAATCACTCTCTACCCCTTTTTTGCAAAGAGATACGAATGATTTATTGGATGTTTATGACCGGTACGGAAATGTCGGTATGGATGAGTCTCACTACCGTTCTGTATATCTTGTATATGCCATAAGGACAGAAATTATCCTCTATATTTAAAAGAATTTTTTAATAAAATATTATAACAATTGGAAGTATTTTTTACTTTGATTTCATATTTTTTGCCGCCAACGAAATTCTTTTTACATATTCATACATTTTAACAACGTGGAAAATTATATGTGATTCAAGAAATGAATGTTGAGTAGCTTTTGACTGCCGAATAAAACGCTGTTAGCACTTTGATTTTATGAATGCGCCCCTAACGAAGCAATACAAAAGACGTAGGTATCAAAAAAAACCGAAGGAATATTCTGAAATTATTTATTCCCCTATAAAATGGACCTGTCATTCGATTTATGCCCAAATTTAAATGCGTTGCCATTTAAAAGTTTTGAACTTTAATTTTGCTTTTTTTCACATAGTAAAAATTACCTTTGAATAGTAAAATGTGAAGAATACATCATATTTTCATAAAAAAATGAGTTTAGGTTAATTATGTATGAAATCATGAATAAAAGTCAAAATTTTTATTTTAACATCTAAAGATCAAGATTTTGTTTGCTCACAATTTCGAAATGAATAAACTTAGACTGAAGAGATTTGGTTTCGGGAAAGAACATTTGACGCAGTTTTGAAATTTAATCAGAATAACATGTGTTGTCATTGGAGCTTCTGAAATGTGCTCTTATTTATTTAAATATATAAATCATCCCTTATGAAATTTTTAACTAAAAAGTCTTTAACAGTATTAAAATTTCTTTCAAATGATTGATCCTTTTTTCATTATTATACGATGAACAATGCTAGAAAAATGCTGATTGGTTTCTTTTTTTTCCCTTGACACTACAATACGATTGGTACGGTATTTGGTATTCCTCGGTATTCACAATATTATTCAATATTCCCAAAATATTGCACAAAATTGTAATGCTGCCGGATTTGGAAATAACAATACGAGATCTTTGATAATAGTATATGGAACGGAATCGATTTTACTGTTGTCCTCTGATTCAGAGCCTTGCCCCACAACATCAGAATCATAATTTAAAATTCCTTTTAATTTTACTTCAAAAAGAGAACAATATAATTTTAATTTTGGCATTGCTGTACAATTCTTCGTAAAGAGAAGTTTGGCGGGGGAAAAAAGAAGTTTTTTCCATGAACAATAGCGTAGCGACGGTGGAGGTGATATGGTATTTATAAATACCAATGATGCCAGTCCTGGCTGGTGTTATTAAGACCTGCTGAGTTTCTGTCACTTCGTAAAGCCAATTCTGATAAATAGTTGGTAAATAAAATCTTGTACAAGGAGCTATTTACACCTGCTAAACCACTGATTACGATTAGGAGCAAAAATTATATATAGATGCCACTTATCTTCATTACGCTACTTCTCATGAAATTTTTTGATTGCTTTTTAGTTTAGTTTTCTGTGGCTCGTTCCTACCTCTCATTTATAACTATCATTTACAATTACATATTTTTTCTCTTTACTTTTAAAGAATTTCTTTACACTATTTAAGGAGGAAAAAATAAAGTAAAACACAAGCATATTTCACGACATTAGAGATTTTTATTTTAAACCATATTTTGATTACTTCTTATTCTGATTTCAGTTGAAATTGATATTCTTTTAACATCGTTCCCGCAATTAGGAAAACATAATATACTGCAAAATTTGAGGAAAAACCGGTATTATATAATATTATATTGTATTGAAATATTTAAATATTATAACATATAAAACCTAGTTAAAATGCTCAGTATTTGTTTCATTATTATACAGTTTTAGGTCCATATTATACAAAAATTAGTCCACACTGTACAATCTGGAAAAAAAAAAAAAAAGAGTCCGAAAATTTCATTGTATTTAAGATCTAATTATCGCAAAATAAACTTCCTGTGATTCTAGAAAAATAACCTCTAACCTTTTTGTTTAAGCGAGAAGTCGTTTTCTTATAAAAATTCCTAACTCAATTTTTTCAAAAGAAAACACACAATTTGGAATCTTTTTGGTTACATGTTGAATTGTGAGCAGTTGCAATTCAGTCCTCTTATTTTTAAATGAAGTATGTCGACATATCTCATTATATAATTGATCACTTTCAATAAAACTTGCTTTATATTTAACTGCTACATAACATAAATCAAAATTATAGATTTTTACAAAGTTCAAGTGATATATTTTTTAATTTTAATCATTCATATCTTATTCTGTTTATATCATTTATATCTTATTCTGTTTATATCATTTATATC
>JAPMOR010016510.1:1128147-1166503 GCA_026543865.1 Argiope aurantia | reverse complement strand
TTCTGTTTATATCATTTATATCTTATTCTGTTTATATCATTTATATCATTATTCTGTTTATATCTGAATTTTTTTAATAGAAACACTGTTTTTATTTTTTTATGCCTATCGAAAAAGCAACTCTTGAAAAAGCATTCAAAAAAATTTCAGCTGCTTCGTTTCAGTAATTTTGAAGATGTACATCGAAATATTTAAACGCTCCAAATACAGTTGTATGACTTTTCTGTATGAGACATTTCCGTACCGACCATAAAACTGTCAATCAATGGTCTTATTTACAAGCCGGTTGTGTTGCTAATAAGAATCAGTTCTGTAAGAGGTTACAATACTTTAAACGATATCTAAAAGTGTCAGATTTGGCGAAATTTAACATAATTTTTAACGCAATTTCGAATACTTAATGACATGCTCTTTGATACAATTTCATGAGTTTTGATACAATGTGAATACTTTCCTCCTTATCTTTTAAGAAAGATTAATTGCTTTTCAATGAATTTATTCAAACATTTATAATAAAAATCAAGTACGGATGATATTTCTTCTCATATAAATACTGTATCCACTTCGAAACAATACCAATTTCTTCTGTATATTTTAGATAGTAAATGCATTCCTGTACATAAATATAGCGATTTATATTAAACGAAAGGGTTTTGGTTTCATTAGTTTTTGCTTTATTTCCTCTTGATTCATTTGTTAATTCAATAAATTCGAACACTGAAATATATGTAAATTTAAATATAGGCACTTAAAAAAATGTTGTTTCTTAAGTTTGTAGAACAAGTAAATGAGATTAGTGGTATTGGAATGATTTTTTAGGAGGGGATTTCTGCAAAAACAATTCTTGAAATGCCGAATGTTAAGGATGTTACATTTCCATGTTATATCAGTTTCCAGAGTATAAACGTCATTCTAAATTTAAAATTTTCTGTTTATCATCGTAGATTTAATTTCAATGTGGATCCTTTTTTCTTTTTTTCTAAATCTGTAGTCTGATAAAGATAAATTATTTTTTCGTTATATAACTTTTCATTTTGTATATGAAATATTGCAAGTACAGAGTGCATAAAAAGTGAAAGCCCACTGATACAGAAATATATTAATATTTCACTAACTGATCATTTGCTACATCGAAAATCTGTAAGAGATGTTAGCTGAATATAAATTTAATTTTTTTCCAAATGCACTACAATAGTTAAAACTTGTGATGAAAGAAACTTTGGTGACGCACACTTCAACAATATAATCTATACTTTTACAATAAGTTTTTACGCATAAACTATGCTTCTTTTCCTGTAAGGCTTACAAAACCAGAGACCTGATGAATTTACACTGAATTTAATCATTCCCTTTCCACATGTCGAACTATGCGATTATTTCTTATTTTAGAAAAATTCAGGAAAGAGTTAAACCTTACAGGGGCCCTGAATAATGCAAATTTCGAGGCCCCCTTTTCTCTCCAAATCTATAAACTCCAATATTTTTTTTATCGATTTTAATTTCATTTTTATTCAGCAGTTTTCAGTAGTAAATTTTGACAAACTGCAATCACAGGTCCGTTTCTAAAAAGTCGATTACTTCGACAGCGGACTTGTCTATGACAAGTGCCATAAGCAACAACAACAACAGAAAAAATTCCATTACTTTTATTGTTTCATCAGTCTTTAAGTTGCGTGTCTTAATGTTGTTAAAAACATATGTATAGATCTTAGATATCACATATATTTTATAGACAAGATCTTCCATTTATATTTATGTATGAAAAGATAAAGTTTTCCTATAAAAATCTAAATGTAAACACTAGATTATTGAGAATGAGATTTGGTGTATTTTTAAAACTATATAAGGTTGTTAAGTGATTTATTTTATTTATATATAATTTATTTATTTGATTACCAGAAATTCAAAAGCTTTGGATATATATAATTACAAATAATAAGAAATTTATCAGCTATTAAATTCTGTTATTAATTTATGTATTATTAATTAGCCATATGAATATATATATTTATGTATATATAATTTTGCATCACAGGAGAAAGCAGAAATATTTTTAAATGCAGGCACTTTAAAAGGCCAAGATGAAATATTAATAGCAATATTGAAAACAGTTTTGAGTTTCTTTTCAGCAATGAAATATGTTGTTGCAAGATACATTTAAAATAATTCAAAAATTTATTAAATATAGAAATAAAAATTACATGGAAAATATTTGTTATCATTAAAAGGATAATTTTTGAATTTTATGATGCTTAAAAACTTTTTTCTATTATAAAATGTTATAAAGCTATGGCGGAAAAACGCCAGTATTTCGCTTAATTTTTGATTAATTGTAATTCTAATTAAAAATTTGAAAAATCGCTTCAAAAAGCATATTTCTACTCTCAAAAGTATGTATTTGCCAAACTTAATAGATATTAGTCAAGCAGCTTGGTTTGAACCGCATCAGCACTTACTAACAGACATAAGCTTTTTTTTTGGTTTAAGTATCAAAATAGAAATACATTTTCTTGACAAACATTCTTGCCAATAGCTAGTCTGTGTATTTTCTGTAGGTGGTTCAAGGCCATATTTTCTACCGCTTTACTGGTACCAGACAACCAATAACGAGGTAGAAAATTGACCTTGAACGTGACCTCCAAGAGATAAGGCCTGCTGGCTGTTGTAATGAGTCATCACGGCTAGGCGGACACTCCGAGAAGGACGGAAATAAACATAACCCGTAACTTCGATATATAGCGTTATGCTTCTTCTTCTACAATTTCCGTCAATTCTCTAAATTATCAAATAATTGCATAGATACTAATAAAAGGATATTACTTTGTATTTTAAAAATTGACATTTAAAAAATTACAATCGCGGTTTGAGAATTTCCGATATTGAATATCACAATTTCTTGACAACTTTCGTTATTAAAAACACATTCACCGAATTATTAAATAGGTGTATAATAATTGCTAATTTACGAATTATTTATTATCTATTTGTGTAAAATAGATGTTTACATTAAATTTTCTTTGAAATGGAAACTTTTTAGTTCTCAGGAATTTTATTTTTAAAAAAATTAAGCTAATTAATAGTAAAAGATTTACATGTAGGAAATAAAAATTGCTGTAAACAAAAAGTTTGATTAGTAACATAATGAGATTATTCATTAATTTTTTTATGCTTTATATAAGTATTGGATTTAAAAAAAAATTACTAGAAATATTTGTTTAAAAAAATATAAGCAAATTTATGAACTGTACTTGTATAAAGAAATAACATATTTAAGTTAATAAATATGAATGAATTAAGAAATTATAAAATATGAACCAGATGAAGACACATATTAGTAAACATTTATTTATTTCAACATAATAGCAAGAAAAAAAAATATAATTATTCAGAACTCATACATATAGAAAATAGAAATACTATTAAAATGTGATTAATAAACAATTATTTTTATGTACTATATAAAAAATAAAATTATTTAGAATACATATATACGAAACAGAAATATATTAGCAAACATTTATTTATTTCAACATAATAGCAAGAAAAAAAATACAATTATTCAGAACTCATACATATACAAAATAGAAATACTATTAAAATGTAATTAATAAACAATTATTTTTATGTATTATATAAAAAAGGTTCATTACTATATAAAATAGGTACTATATAAAAAAGGTTCATTGAAGGTACTATATAAAAAAGCCGTTCAGGTTTACACTTCAGCAGATGCAAATATAGTCTGAGTAAGTCGAACTTATTCTATTTAATTCAATAGTAAAACTATAATTTGTAATTACTAAAAATTTCTTGGTTGTTTTCATTATTTATATAAGCCGTGATTTATGTTCACAGCGATCATGAATACATAACTTTTTGAAGTCTTTAATTCATTCTCACATTTGATTGCTATTTACCATATCCAATAAAAAATCTTAATTTCTGAATGTTTTAAAAAATTTGCTAAGTTAATTATTATTATTATAAAATTATTAAAATTCTTATCAATAAATATTTCCTAGTTTATTTATTAATTCTATTTCGAAATTCATCAAGATAACCATTTTTGTGCTTTATATATCCGCAATAGGGGGTAATATGAAATTCAAGAGGTCAGAGAAAAATTCGAACTGTCGACGATTTAGAATTAAAAACGTTCAAATTAGCCAAGTTATATTGTACTAATAATGATTTAATGTAACTTTTAAAAAGTTGGTTTAATATAGAAATTCCTGCTAAGTATGGAGAAAAATTATTTTTCAGTTTTAAATCACTTTCTGCATTGAAACGGGATTGCTTTTTCTAATTCGCTATCTTAACAGTAGTAAGAGTCCGAAATATTGATCTAGAGATCTTGATATTGAGATTTCTGAACTGCATTCACCTGACACAAATCTTTTATGGTCTGTCTGCTTCAAGGCCTCTCCCACACTTTTTTTTTTTTTTTTTGCAACTTTTGCAAACCACAGGCATAATCGGATTGCATCAGTGACTGACTGACCAATTTGCCAGTTTATCGACGGTGAGTGGGTCTCATTACACATAAGACATACGTCCTCCCCCCCCCCCAAGATGTACCTTGTATGTGTAAGAGAGAGATAGAGAGAAAGGGAAGAAAATTACTTGAATTTGCCTCGTTTTTTCTCTAACAAAATAGCATTGCGCAACAAAAAAATTATGATATTACATATGTTATAACACATAACATATGACACACATATTACGATATTACATACACATAATATGATATCTATACATAGACATGTATTTCATGTTCTACAATCTACATATATTACATGTTCTGACACAAATACAGAACAAACACACAATATCTTCTGCACAAGGGCCACTCAGATGGGTTATGTCTGCTGAGGTCCATGGCAAGACTGAAAGAAAACTGTTTCTCCTATGTGACAGTCCTTGATAGAGGTGCTGAACGAAGTGCTTAATTTCTCTCTTTTTTTTTTTCTTTTTTTTTCAACTGCATTTCAGTCTAAAGCAATTGGCTGTTAAAAAATAGATCACGAGGGAATATAAAGACATGAAGAAATCTTAAAATTAATGACCAAAAAATAAACTGATACTTTATTTTGAATAAGTTCGAGTACATTTTTTGTAGCATTCTAGCGTGGGGCCCTGTTGGAGGCAATCATTCCAATCGGCTAAAAACCGGCCCTGTTCTCAGGTATATCAAGAATTTCCAAAAAATCCTATGTGCAGCAGTGTAGCTATATAGGTCAGATGTTCTTTAGTCTTTTTCAGGGACATGATCAGTTCCTCCTGCAAAACATTTTAACGTCTTTCTTATAACATGACTTTCAAATAATATGATAGTACTTTGAGTTTATTTATATGCTGTGTTTGTAAAGTTTCTTTTATTATTTATTTATTAAAATTATGCTTCATTATTGGCATCATTTTAATATGAACACTTACATGAAATTCGTCATTTTGTTATGTGTGTTATAGCAATCGGTCTTTAGTGAAATTGAATTTCTTGCATGTGGAGACTAAGCAATTTTTAATAACTCCTGTTGAAATCTGGAATTTGTAAGTTTATATTTGCATTATAATATTAATATTGTGCAACTTTTTGTGCATTACGTCTAATTTTTGCTCTATTCTTAAGCCTACACTTTTACTATTTGTTATTTTTTTTAAGGTGCAGTGAAAATGTTTAATCAGTATAGAATTAGTGTTTATTCATATTAAATTTTATTCCTCCTGCAGCGTTTAAATCTGATTTTTCCATTCGTAAAATTTTTGGAGATACCGATTGAATATTTTATTACGGATAAAAATTTTGTCGTGGAGTACTCACTCTACTGAATTCCCAGCCTTCGTGCGAATTGCGATCAGCTTAATTTTTTTTTTCCCTTGTAACTATTTTGTTTTATGGCTCTTTAATATGAAAGAAGGATAAACCAGCTATAAATCTTATTATTTCGTATAAATATTTTTTTCTGTTTGCAATATTCAAAAGTCAAAATACAGACATTGTTATTACTCTAAGTAGAATAATAACAATTATCTCAGCAAATTATATAAACTGTTAGAATGGAGTATGAAAGATTGTAAAATACAAAAGATTACTTAAATTTTTCTGAAGCTGTTGGAAATTATTTAAAATAAAACGAACGTCCATTTTCACGGATTTTATCTTTTTCGGATTCGAATTTTATCATTCCTGAGGTCTGTTAATTTTTTTATGTATTGATTTTAAAATATTTTTAATATTTGAAACACTTTTTGTATAAATTTATTTTATTATTTAAATAATCATACTTTATTTTTCGGTATTTGTTTGGCCTAATTCTTTATTTTACGAAAGTCAAATTTTTCTTTCCTTCAAGCATGTATCATGATTGATAATGTAGCTGCTCAATTTTAAAATTTTATGTACTTCAAGTGATCCATACTTCTTTCAATTTAACAGATTAATGAATAGCTTTATTTTCTACATCATTTATAATTTTTGTTTTGAAGATGAATTGTGTATATTATAAATTTTTGCTATGTTTAATAGATTTTAACTTTTAAAAAGAAATTCAGGTTGATATAAAAATAGAGTAATATTTTGTGTTGACAATATATTATAAATAGGTTTTCTAAAAAAATGGAGCAATGAATAATGTTGCATTTATAAGAAATTATTCAATTTTGATTTTATGGGGTTTAAAAAATATAATTTTAAAGCTTTGATCAACAAATAGGTCTATGTTAATTCCACTTGGCAGAAGTTTAACTTGCATTTATTTCTTTCAGATTTCTATAAATTATCTTTTTATTTATCTTTAGAACTTTTCATTGTTTAATCTACAGGAAGGTGTGGGACAGATTTCACAAGAAATGTAATTCATTAGGTAAAAATCTAAACAATTAGTTTTTATTTGCATAGTTAAAAATTGTAACATTTTTATTCCACATCTCCCTTATATATGGGAGGAATGGAACAAGATTTAAGAAATTATAATTAATACATATTATGTATTGATGTCCTTTTCATTCAATGATTTATGATTTTGAAAATGCCAAACAAGAGTTGATTTTGAAATCTTTATTGGTGCTGCCATATCTTGAGAACTTTTTTTCTTTCTTTTATAACTATTTCCACTGATAGCAATATGTTATTATTATTTAATATTTAAATTTGTTACTTTATATGATACAATTATTAACAGAACTAAAGAATAACAAAACATATTTAGAGACACTAGTGCTCTTAAGTAATTTTTTTAAAAAAAAGTGGAATTTTATTTTATATTCTTTGTTTTGGTTAATGGAAACTTGCTTTATATTATTGCTTTATATTATTTAATTATATAATATGACATGATAATATAAACTTATATATTTTAATAAATTTAAAATCGTCAATTTATTACTGCATTGTAACATCCCACTAACTAATTTTATTGAACATGAAGAAAAATTTAAAACTTTAAATCATTAGCATATTTAAAATGTATTGAAATATAATCGAGCATGTCCATTCCTCTCTGCAGAATTTTCTTTTAGAATGCATATAGTATGCTACATTTAAGTTTAATTTGACTGTTAATTTGTAAACATTATTATGTTTGAATTTATTGGGCAGTTAAAATATTTTTATTTTACAAATGATAAGATAGAAAAAAAAACATTAAAAATTATGAATTTGCATTACTTCCGAGGTATAGAAATCATGTTTTCTGTTTTAAACACAATTCTTACAAATAGTGTTACAGTTAGGATCAAGCAAGGGGGCTATAACTGTTCTATTTAAAGTAGAAACTAGAAATAGATTCTAATCTTTTATTTAGATATAAATGCTGCTGTCCCATTCTTTCCAATTCTCCCCAAATAGTCTTCTTTCTTTATTTTTAATCCTATTATATACTTAGTAACTACATTTAGATACTTTATAATTTATGGAAAAAAAATGAATTTTTGTTTTTAAATGAATTTGGGAAAGGCTGTTATTACATCATTATAATGTTTTAAAAATTCATTTTTCTTTAATTTTTTTTACATGGAATCCTTGCAATTTATTTTGGAAATATAATATATTGAAAATTAATGAAAGATTTTTAACTAAATTTTTGATTAGTCATAAGGGTTTTAATATTTAATCTAAAATTTTAGGAGTGCCAGATTTTTAGTAAGCGAGTGGTTTTAATTTAAATAACTTGGTTTTTTTTAGTGACAAATCATATTATAGGTGTGTTCCTCCCCTTCTTATTTAAGTCTTATAATGTCATTTTGACATTTGTGTTTAAGCAATAATTTTAGATCTTATCAAGGTCTGAATTTCTTTTGAACTGTAAAAGCATCCTCAGAATTTAATTATTTAGACAGTTATGATTTATCTGCATATTGTCATGATTATTAATATATTGTCTTGATTTATGTCTAAAATCTATATTATAATTAAATAATCTGTATTCATTTAATGCATGTGGAGATCTTTTGCAAACATTTGCAAATGTTGGAATCGTTTACAATAATCATAATTTAATTCTGGTCTAAAAAAACCAGCTTTATAATAGATTCTATTTTAACTTGCATATCTTTAAAGATTTTTTTAGTTAATTCTTTTATTTCACTCCATGAAAAAAATTTATTTTTAAAGAGTGGATTAACTGTGTTAGATCAATTGACACTGCACATAATTTATTAAATATGGTGCAGATAAAGAAATGAATTTTTTCTTCTGTGTGGGGGATCAATAATCGGTTATATAAATTATGTTAAAAGTAAAATGAGGAGAAATATTATTGTGGAAGATAAATTGTAATATTTCTCGGTATTCATTTAAGTTATATTTTATAAAATGTTCTATGTTTTTTTTTATATTTTATGGATTATATTTACAACATTGCTCTTCAATATGTTCATCTGATATAAATTATTAGGGTCAAACTAGCATTTTCTTTTTTAAAAAATTCAAACAATACAAATAATTTATTTGTTTTTTGCTATTGTTATTAATGTATTCTTTAATAGGAAAAATATTAGAAGATGAAGCTCTTTCTATTTATAAATAATTCAAAAACTCTGAACTCAGTAAAACATATGGGACATATTTGTTCCATATATATTTTCTACTCCTGTAATCAAATCACTTTCTGAAAGCTTCTTGAAATTAAAAAAGACAAGCTGTTATAATCTTGATTTTCCTTATTTTAGTTTCTAAATAAGTATTAATATTGGCAGTAATTTTTTTTCATATGATTTTTTTTTTTTCCATGAAAAACTTACTTTTGTGAGGTTTTTAATGTATTTATTTGTTTTCAAATAGAACCTATTTCATATTAAAAGAAATAGGCATATAAAATAAAATGAGTAAATTGATATGTAAAATATTTTTTATTCATATCAGCCATATTTTTTGGAACATTGTTTCCTCAAGATGCATAAATTCTTCATGTCTAAAGGCTGTTTTATTGATTACTAGCCACCTTTGGTGACCAGCCGGTTTGCCAGTATTGCCGCTCCTACAATTTTCAATTAAATATTTTAAGTTACTGGTCTCTTAATAGATTCTCAAACAAAACATTTTTAATCTTCAAATTTTGATAGTCATACCAAACTTATACTGTTTAGGTCGTTTCATTCAATTTACTATATATATTTTGCTATGTTGTCATTTCTGGTAAAACTTCAACTTTAAAGTGGAAATGATGAAATTGCAATTAATATAAAGATATTTTTTAATAAAACCAAGCATTTTATTTTATTTATCATCTTTATTGTTATTTATTTATTATTATTATTGAATATGAGTATTGCAAACAGAATCGCTCGGTATTTAAGTCTTATGTGAACTACAAAATATTTTTCGTAATTTATGTAATATCTCAAAGAATAATTCAACAAACATTTCTCAGATTCAGCATGAAATTCAGTTTTTAGTTTTGCTTTCAAAAGGATTGAAATGAAATCAATAATAATATTTTGTTCCGGTCTATAGATATATTTCAAAAATTGTGAAGTCTAAATTTAATGCTGTAAGGTATCATATTCTGAGAAATATTCTGGACACACCAAATTTTAAATAAATGAATGAATGTTTCTATTTTCCACGATCAACTAAGACTTATTTATGAAGTTTTGAATGTTACAAATTTAGAAAAACTCAACATTTTCATAATCTTAGGCCAATTAATCTTGAGAAACCTGCACACTGAATGGCGTATTTTCTTTAAAATGATCGATGGAAAATCTAAAATTATCCTTTTTTTATTGAATAGTGATATTTAAATTTTCATAAATCAGTCAGTTTAAGTGATTGATTTAGTTAATTGGAAATTAACTCTTTTTATTTAAAATATTAAGTGTTTCAAGAATATTTTGTTCGTGATTTTCACAGCAGAAGCTTTATGTAAAATCAAAAATTCTTTATTTATTGGAGCATTTATTGAATTAAATTACATAAAATATAATCATTTTCCATTTAGAACATTTTAGCAGATCTGTGTCTTACTAAAGGTTTACAAATTAGTTGTGTGGCCCTGATTTGAATGGACATCCTGTTCATATTAAACAAAATTTGCCTTTAAATAAAACTGATTTATTCTATTAATAACATAGAGAGTGTAAAAGATCATAAAATAATTTTTCTTGAATTTATTTTTTAGAAAAAATATTTCATATTTGTTTCATTTCCTTCAGACATGTGCCGAAGATTATATTTTAGCAGATTTCATTTCCAAAAAGATTTAATTTATTTTTAGCTGGAGCTTTAATCAATGTGATGGCAATACTTTGAAAAAAACTAATTTTTTCCTATGAATGCGAAAGGTGCTCGTGCAGCTTAAATTTTATTTTTATTTTGCACGAAAAAAATTGTTAAAAATAGAAATTTACTTTTAAGGTTAAAACATTGGTATCATTTAAAAGATAAATCTTTAACTTCATGTAAAAATCTTTTTTGTGCGGTAATATTTTCGGTAGTTATAGCAGAAACACGCCAACATTTCGCTAAATTTTTAAATAAATAAAATTCTAATTAAAAAATAACCCCAGGTGCACATTCCCGGCCTCCAAGGTATACACGTGCCAAATTTGGTAGCTGTAGGTTGAATGGTCTGGCCTGTAGAGTGCCAACACACACACACACATTGAGCTTTATTATAATTATAGATTATTCAGTATAAATGTAATGAGATTATTATAAAATTTACTTTTTCAGACAATATATGCTAGCGTGAATGAAAGAATAAAATAATTGAATATGTGAAAGACTTTTTTTTGTTCATGTTTCCCATTTTAAAAGCAAGTTGAGTTCAATTGTTTGTTAGAATGTTTACATTTATCTTGAATATCCTATAAATTAGCAAAAAATTATTTTACTTTTTTATTGATTTTTAATATCCTGCACCTATTTGTATACTAATACTTTATTTTAATCTCTTGGTATTAGTTTGTATTGATCTAACTGGTATTACTAATTTACTAAAGCTGCTTATCTAAATTACAGATTTTAACTTTTTTTTAAATCTTGTATTTAACCATTCTTAAGCTCTGTACCGTTAATAACAGATATGCTGTCGTTATGGATTATTGCCATTTGTGGTCTAATTATTTGCACCTTACTGAGATTGAAAGATTTTTGCGAGTTTAAAAGGGTCTTATTTTTAATTAATTTTTTGGGATGTTCGATCTGATTAGGTATGAAACAAATGCTGACTGGAAAATACATCAATTAATTTGACTTGTGCAATTCTAGTGTAAATCATTTGGTCATTTTATTTTCACCTGTATTTTTAAAACTTAAATCATTTAATTTTCATGGGTCAAATTTTTTATTCAGCTTCTGAAAGAGTGTTTAGAAAAAAATTCAAATAAATAATCTGCAATAGTGAAATTATTTTTCTTTTCTTTGCCCTGCTTTTTCTGATATTTTACATCAAGTTGTCAAAAAATCTGTTAACCAGTGCATCCTGTGTATAATTTTACTGTATTTAACTGTTATAGTTACAGGAAATTTTGATTGTACCAATATAGAATCAATATATTTTTATCTTTTGGTGAAGACAAGTCTACAAGAAAATTGACTTTTGATTTTCTATTTGGTGTATTTTAAAATATTTACTCTTTTGTATTTTTTTTTTTTTTTTTTGAAATACACTGAAAAAGGCTTAAAGTAAATAAGATCATTTTACTTTTTTTTGGAAAGGGCATGTTTATAGAATCTTAACATTTTAGTCTTTAAACCTAAAGAAACAGCTTATGAGGAAAGGTTTTACAAGAATAGAAAATCTTGTCTCGCATTATTTCTTAGCGATATATGATCACTGTAAAATCACCAGAAAAAGGTGTAAATGATTTTCTTTTAAGTATTTTTATATGAATTTTATAAATAATTAAAGCTACTTATCATGATGAAATTTGATTTTTTATCTGACCTGTATTCCATTAACTACCTATTTAGGTATTTACATTTTCTAACTTTGTAATGAAATTTTGATTTTTCTCTATATAGATGTATTAATGAAATGTGTGAAGTGTTGGTATTTTTATTTTGAAAGTAAATATATTTTTCTTTTTTAGTTTTGAAGAATTTTTTAGAATTGGATTCTTTCTAGAAAGATGATTCACATAAAGAAATGGAAAAGAATAAGGAAGCAGTTAGAAAATCATACTCAGATTTCTGTGGAAACAAAAAAGTAGATGCTTTCAAAGCAAATTTTGTTAAAAGTGCTCATCTTTCTGTAAGACCAGATAGTGGAAGAAATAAAATTTCATATATACCCAGAGAGAAAAATGCATCTATTCCAATTAATAAAAAATTTGGCCTATATGCAAATGAGACAAAAACTTTCTTAAAGCATTCATGTGATAGATGTGGATTCAGAAGTAGACCATGTTTAATTTTGAATACTGATTCTATCAGTTCACCTCCTGAGGTTACTCGGATTGAATCTAGCCATGATTTGAATGGAAATATTTCAAATATTTCGGTTAATACTCATGCCGCATTTTGTAATTTTACATCTACAGTATCTGATATTTCAGCCTTAAACAAAGTATTTAATTATCAATCAAATCATCATTATGAACTTTCTTTTCCCAAGTCTTCTAAGCATAAACAAAGAACTTCGTTTTCTGAGCAAAAATCATTTAGTTCAAAAATTACCCATTCAAATAATCCATTTTCTGCAAATAGATTCTATCCTTCATTGCCAGATTCAAGATTTGGGTATCATAGTTCAAAAGGTATTCCTCAAAATATTACTTTTCCCGAACCAAATTTTAAAGCTTTAGCTAGAGCAACTCATGAAAATTATAGTGCAAATGGGAAATACGAGAAATATGTTGCATTGCCAGATGCGTGCATGAATAATTATAGAGTTAAATTGACTGATCTTTCAGTATTTGAAAATCCAAGTTCCCTAAAGGATATTTCCATGACGTGCAAAGTTGATTATTTTGATGAACAATTACAGATTAAAAAACAAAATTATTCTTCTAAAAAATGGGATATTCCTGTTACATCAGAGTTTGGAGAGAGTTTAACAAAAAATGTAGATGAAACTGATAAAATACTTTTTCCAGCTTTGCCTTCCACTAATCATAATCAGCAAGGAAAACTAAATTCAAGTTACACTAGTATGCCACCATCTGAGCGATCATCTATTGAAAGTTCTGATATAGAAATTACTCATGCTTTATCAGGTACAAATATTACTTTGAATGCCTCAACTGTTTCATCCACTGTGTCCTCTACCATACCACAAGCTTCTTATGCTGATGTTATACGTATGTCTACTACATGCAGTGGAATTCAAGGCTGTGTTGTATTAGATAATAAAATCCCAGAAGAGAACCCACTAGTTTCAGAAAACCCTGTACCAGAAAAGTTGCCAAAAGAGGAAAATCCTCAACCAGGTAGTTCTGATTGGGTTATATCAAGATTGTCTCAGTTGGATGTAAATGTTCCTGAGCCCCTGGGTAGTGTTACATTAAATCAGTGTCATCAAAATGGACAAAACTTTGTTGCACCTCGACCTATTGTTGTTAGTTTAGAGAAACCTAGTTTTTATAATTCAAGTTTGCAAACTTGTAAGAATGTTTTGAGTACTAATCCTTCAAATTCTACTTTTCCTCCCGTTGATAAAAAGGTTGTGGAAAATGATAGTTCTCTGGATGATTGTTTAAGTAGTTTCGAAAAAAATTCTGTTGACAGTTCTGTATTACCTGAATCAACAAACAGATCTAGCGAGTCATCTGATTTTACTACTAGTATGACAGATACACAAATGGCAAGTATGAAAACTGATTCTGTGTACAGCAGTCCAAGTAGTGTTAGTTCCTTTGGTGATGCATTTAAACCAACTGAAAATAGAGATTTACATTTAGATAAACTTTTGAAAAAACAACCTCCTGTGATCATAATGAACAATTATTCACCTCCTGGTAGTATGTCTGAGATCAGTTTTGGTATAGAATATGAAGAGATGGTAAAATTGTGTTCTGACTGTAACCATATTGAGAAAAGCGAGCCACTTGCTGTGCAAGACATTGGTGAAGATTCTCTATCTGATGAAAGCATTAAAACCGGCAGTTCTCTCCAAAAAACATCAATTCCTTTGTCAATGGAGAATGTTTTACCTTCTGCATCATCAGAAATCGAAACAACCAATAAACGTATTAATTTAAAAGATAAGACTTTGTACTGGAAAGATTCTGATGTTAAATACAATAAAAAGAACTATATAGAGTTGACTGATTATTTCTGTAATGGTAAGTTACATTTACTTTCCTTACTTAAATTTTTAAATATAAATTGCAAGTTGATTTTAAAAAATTTCCCATCTATTTTCTGTAACAGTAGAATTTTTGTTTCTTACCTTTTAATTTTTCACTAGTGCTAGATAATTTTCTTTCTGTTTGAAATGTATGTTCCAGATTTGAATGAAATCATTAACAACTTGATTGGTTCAGCTCGTAAAGTATACAAGGTAGCATCTGAAATATAAGATTTTAAAGACAAAATGTAATACTAGAATTAAGATTATTAATGTATGTTTTATTCCTATTAATATAATTTAAGATGTTATGTAATTACTCAGTAACTTTCTATACATCTGTAATTTAAATTTCTTTCAAAAGTTCTTTATTTTTTAAAAAGAATAGCTAATTACATGTACCCATGTTCTTCTATAATTAATAATTAGTCTTGATAATTTTATTTTTATTTTGCTTCTTTGTTTCTAAGGCCATTGATCTTCATACAAGTTTCAATAACAAAAGTCTTGCTTGTTTAAAATTTGTTAGCTTGGAATTTGATTTCTTATTTTCTATTAGGCAATTTATTTCAATTTTGTTTTTTCTTATCCCAGTTTATTTTTTTAATGATAAAAATGTATTCCTCTGTATTGATTTTTGAACTGTTAATATCAGTGGTATAATACTTACCTTGCTTGCTTAGATATATAATATTTAAAGAGAATTGTATAGAATTCTTTAACAACATCTTAAATTCTTCATAATGTAATGAAAATAACTAATTTTCATCTGTTATCAAGATTTTTTTGTGTAAGAGACTATGATCAAATAGGAGAAAGGCAGAAAAAAAGTAAAAGAAACTGCCAGAAAGTATTTTAAACTTGTTTAGTTTTAGAAGGGAATCTGCTGCTGATACCTCATTTTGATTCAGCTGTTAAAAAGGTTCATTGTGTGTAGGTTGGGGGGGGGGAGGGATAAATTACTTAAGAAATTTAAGTGTTGTGAGAGTTCAAGTGATTAAGAAATAATTATTTTTAAAATATAGATAAATTGTTATGTATGTTTTAAAATTACATAAAAACAATTTTTTCTTTCCAAATGCCAAGTAGAGTTGCATAATTAGTAAAAATAGTTTCTATCTATGGAAAAGGCAATGTATAATGGAGATCTAATTCCCATTACTAAGGTTTTCAGCTTTCATTGTGCTTTTTTTTTATTGTAAAAGCATTTTTAACTATTTTATTTTATTTTTCCTCATGGTACAGAAATAAAAGTATGAATTTTTTTATTATTAATATTCAAAGTTTTAAACTAGATGTAAAATCTTTGACCAGTAATATAATCCAGATCTAATTGATTGTCAATAAATATTATTACTATTAATTCATTTTTCCACTTATTGGATACTTTTTTGTGTGTGTGTGTGAATTATCCAACGTTATTGTGAATATTTTCTTTAAGCAGTTTTTATCTTGTGCATGCTTTTTTATTGAATATTTCAGCACATTATGAATGTGGATTTTAAATTATATGGCAAAATTATGAAATCTTTATTATGCTTTTTTTCATCAATTTATACGAAATCGCTAGTCGCAGACAAAAGAAGAAAAATTACAAAATTTATTCATACCATCTCTTTTAAAAATTTATATTTCTAAAATGTTTTTCTTTGGTCTTTATCGCCAGTTTTTGCTTCATTGCATAAAAGAAGGGGGGAAAAAAACGATTATAAGGATCAGGTTTTGTTGTTGTTGTTGTTGTTTTTTGTATGATACAAATGGTTTAAGCATTCTGCTAATGGGTAAATGATTTTTAACTATTGGTGGTGGACTAAAATGAAAGGAATTTTTCTGCCACTGAATAAGATTTTAGATATAGGATAAATAAAAGTCTGGTATTTCTTTATAAAAACCTGGAAAAGTCAAAGAAAATCAAATAGAAGAAATAATGTCTACCCTGAAATTTCATTTAGCTTTGCTGAGTTGTTCTTTATCAAACTTGGAAAATCCTTTAATTGTATTAATATTAATTAAAGTTGTGTTCATAATGTCTAATAATGTCTTTGTTGAACTGTATCATTGGTATAATTGCTGTAAATCTTAGAGTTTGGAATTTTTTGAATATTTCTTTTGGGATATGCTTCCACTGAATGTAGTGAAAATTATCATTTTAAGTTTTACCTGTAAGCATTTTTGTAGTAGTTCTTGATCACAAAGTTTCACATAAACAAGTTGTATCTTTTTCATTGTACCTTTTAGAAGACCTTTTTCTGTACCATTGTATTATGTTCTTTTTGATTCAGTCCTTTGAAAGTTTTTCACGTAGAACTTATTTAATGATGTGAATTGTTGTAGTTGTTTTAAGTCGGAATCGTTATATAATTCTTTGGAGAAATTTTTGAATGTTTTTTTTATTTAGAGATTAAAATAAGTATGTATTAATTTCATGATTTGTCTGATTTGCATTGTACTGTGTCCCTTCGTCTCTCCTGTGACATTAATGCTTGTAGTCTGGTTAGAGAACTGTGATTATATCTAAAAGACATTTTTAAAAATCAAGATTTAAATGTTTTAATTATACCTAATTGAAATTTTACTTGTTAGGGGTTTCTTATTCTGATTTCATTATGCAAATTAATTTCAGATAATATTACAAATTTATAGAATTTAAAATATTTTGTATATTATAAATAATTTATAATAGAATACTTTACTGTTTTCACAGTTTGGAATGACATTGGAAAAGAACTGGAGAAAGAAAAAGGTCAGTATATTTGTTGTATTAAATTGTACAAAAATTCTTTAACGGCAATGAAATTATATTTAATTTGAATTCTTAATTGTAATCTTGAATAATATTTTGGCTAAACCGCATTACACTTTCATGTTTTTATAGACAAGGTTAGTAGAAAATCTACAGAATCTGGTTATTTTTATGTCAAATATTAATAGTGCTGTATATTCAACTGTGAATATGTAGCTTAATAATTGAGTAATGTGAAATTTAAACATCAAACAAAGTGCATTTGTAATTTTAATCTGTTCAAAACGAAGATGTAATCTCCCAATATAGAAGATTTCATAATAGAACCTCAGTCTAATAAATCAAGTTATAATTTCTTAAAAAAATCTGTACATGCTTTAAAATTTTTTATACAGAATGAGATTTAAAATTACTGTAAAGTTTTTTAATGGTATAACTATTTTTAGTAAGCTTTTCTTTAAAGTAATTAAAATTTTATAAAATTTAAATTAACCATACTGTAATAATTCTCATTTTTTATAATAAATATTTTATATTCCATTTATTAATATACTGTGTTAAGTAACTATATTTTAGTTAATTGTCTGATAACGACCTATTTATTAATTTTAATTTTTTATTGCAGGTTCTTCACGTGCAAGTGGAAATACTCATTACTTTCATGAATTATAAAAGTAACTGTTAATATTTTTTTCTTAAAGAATTAGGTTGTATTTATGATGTAAAATTTTGTATATAGTGTAAGTGTACTCTCGTTGCTACTTTACAGCCTTTTTTTTATTTTGTTTTAATTTCGAACAGATGATGAGCATTTGTTATTCATTATTGTAAAATTTTCTGCATTCAGTTATTTCTTAATCTTTGTCTGTTGAAGACATGTCTGATTTTGAATGTGCCATATTTATGCAAATGTATCATTCTAGAAGTATTGCACTTGATTGAAATGGTTAGGAAGTCTATTTTTTCTTTTCTTTTGCTTGAAATGAGTCATGTTGATAATAAAATTGCATTTTGTTTTCCCTTGTATTTTTTTTTCCTTCATTTTTTTTAATTGAAGGTGGGACAGCAACAAAGTTTTATAAACTTGTTTTCTTTTTTAATATTAGAAAAATATTGGTGACTGAATATTTTAAGTGGTGTTTTATTAAATTAAATTGATTATATTGCATTTTTTGAAATTCTGTGTAGTTCAGCAAAGTTTGTTTTGTTCCAGATTTTAATTAAAAAAAGAATGTTTGTAGTTGTACTGGAAGTAATTAATTCTAATGTAGTAATAAATTCAAAATTGCTAAGAACTATTCTGCATAAAGGGGAGAAGGGCATTTTATCATTTACACTTATCACTTTTTTTTATGACCATAGTACAATCAAGTTTTATGATCAAGAAGTGAAAGTAGTTGATAACTGCTTCCAAATGCTGAAATGTGAAATCCTCTGGTTGAAAGGAAGGCACTGAACAAAAGAATTGGTTTGAAATAATTGGTGTAAAAATGATCAGTTTTATATATTTTGTTACACCTTGAATGTCTTTTTTTTTTTTTGTAACCCCAATGAATAACTTTGCCAAATTTCAAGTGCCTTGCTGTAAAGGAAGCAGGACATTTAAGTTATGAACCAGTGAATGAGAAGAATAATTTCTGCTCAAGAAAGGCAATGCAAAAAGATGCATTTTGCGATTTCTGATGATGGACTTAGACAGTTTGCATTGATTTAATGCATTTTAAATTCATAGAATTAGCATTGTGCTGCAATTGTCTTTTTATTATCGCCAGAAATGGAGCTGGATCTTGTTTGTTACTTTTATTGATTAAATTTAGAGTGACTTATAGAACTGTACATATGAGATATTCGTATTGAATAACCTAGAATAACCTATTATTTGAATGCCTCTCCCCAAACACACACACACGATTGTACCATTAAATGATAGGAGAGGGATTAGCATGTTTTTGAGAAAATTTCCTTAAATGTACTGTTATTTCAAACTATCAGAATCAAGGCCAACTTAAATGATTAGAAATGTAGAGTTGGCAGAATTCTACTGTTCATTGGAATTGTTTTAATTACCTGTCTATACTTTGTCTAAATCAAAAAAACATTGGAAAAGAGCAAAATTAAACATGTGATAGCTGTGTTTAGAAAAAGTTTTATTACATACAGGTACTTCAAGGCACTATCTGTATACTGCATTCAATCGATTTCATTAAATTGTTGTTGCTGAAAATCTTATCTAAATTTTACTGAGCTAATTAACATTTTGGGATCATCAAAAATAAGTCTTTTTTCGGTTCTTTTTCTTTTCTGTGCAGTAATGGTTCTTTGTGGGTTGTTAAAATTTAGTTCTTATTTTGAGTTGTATGATTAAAAACTTTTTGTATATAAGCAGAATATTTTTGTTTTCCTTCCTGAGCTTAGAGTAAATCAATAAGAAAATATGCATTGTTTATTTTCATTAATGTAACTATCTATATTTAATTAGAACTTGGTTTGTTGTATTCATGGTTGTGTAGTAGTATCTGATTGTATGAATGTATTTTAAAAATGGAAACTTTTTAAGTGAAAGCAAAGTTTTCATTAAAAGAGCAATGCATTAACATAAACTGAAATATTTGAAAAAGAATATAATTTTTTTAAAGGAATACATTCTGTAATAAAATCTGAGAATTATCTTGTGTTTTCTATGAAGTGAGAAAATTTATTTAGGTGTGGGTTGTTTATATACTTGTTTACAAAGATATTTGTTTATAGATATTGTATTATTCATACAGTATTGTATTTTCTGTGTTGCCTTTTTGAAAAGTAGTTTCATTGTGTGGGGATTGTAAGAGTACACAATCAAATTTAAGTAATGAAACTGTGATATTTTTAGAAAGATATACTCTAGCTGAATATTAGTCACACATTCTTGACATATATGTAATGATTATGTAGTTTTGATTTATTTCTTGCTAAGTACAAATATAGTAGGTAAAATATAGAGTAAATTTAAAATTCTTATATTGAAGTATACAAGAAATGTTATCAAAATGTTAAGTTTAATTTTGAAATGTATTATATTGTGTAACAATTGTATGCAATACACTGTAATGTGCATTGACTTTCAATACATGTTGTTAATTTAATATTCATTATAATTCAATTAAAGTTGGTGCTTAATTATTTTAAATTGTATTTGTAGCTGATATGAATTATTGAAATATATTCATATCAGGCATTTTGTATAATAGTGCAAAGTTGAAATAATTTAGTCCTTGCACATATTTAGGGACGTTTCTAACTGATTAATCAACTTGTTACAAAATGTTTTTACCTTTTCCTTTGCTTATATTGACATAAATTCATAGCAAATTGTTTTATTTGAAAGTATCTACCGTTGATGTTAATTTCTTAAGATATATGAAGTAAACTTGTGATAGTACTTACTATTATTTCACCATTTCAAGTTGTAGTGATCTTAGCTTAATTATATGATACAAAATTATTGTCTTTAAATAAATTTAGATAAGGTTTCAAATTAAGTTTTTCTCTTGCCTTAAATTTGAATGTGAACTTTTTATTGATCAAATGTAATGTTTTACATGTATTAAATTTATTCCCCATATTAATATCTTATTATATCTCAAATGAGAAGATTCTGTCATTGTTGAAAGCTTATTTCATTAACAAAAATAGGTAAAATAAGAAAAGATGGGAAAAGGAAAAATTTTTTTTGTTTTTGTTTGATCCAACACTTTGCTGTCTACTGCCAGTTCTGATTCTTTGCCAATGTATCAGAGTTAAATTTCATCCCTGTCTATTTGATTGTTTTATTATTGAAAAACTGTTTATGTATTAAAAGTATTATTGCCGTAACATGCCCTCCAACATTGCTTACCCAGTCATCCGGTAGTACTTACAGATTTCTTATAACTTTAAATGTGAAATTCTTGTACATATATATATTTCGTGTATCTCGGAAACGGCTCTAACGATTTGAATCAAATTTTATATTTAGATAAGGTTTTGCTTATTAAGTTTATCTATATAGAACTATTAAAGTCTTTTTCTATCTGCTCTCATGCTGACAATGTCACATAGCACCATTTCGTGAATTTTTGTGGTACTTGCATTGTTCCCATAGGATGATAACCTACTGGTGCCTCAAAATTTTGAGATGGCGCTGATGGATGCGAGATGATTCTGAGGTAAGGTTGAAAAATACTCGCATGTAAACTGTATGTGATTCGTATCTAAATATTTTTTCCGAAAAAACACGATTTTACACACACACACACACACACTGCAAGCGAGACTTGCTTTTGTAGATATTATTGCATTAAACGAATATTCACAAATTATTGAAAAATAGATATTTCCAAAGAATTTTAATTAAAACATTACTCAAAATTACTTAACCCTGCTGTTCTGTTCGGGTCTATATGACCCGAAATAAAATTTATACCTTCGTAAAAATATATAGTACAGGATTATTTCTTGAAACTTCTTGACATCTTTGGTAAATATGTACTCCTAGAGGGATTTGTTTATTCGTATTTCGAAGGAATATTTTTCAATTTATACCTAATGTATCGTTCTGGTCAATATGGCCCAATGAAAAAAAATAATTTATTTTTACTCATTCATGTTCATTTTTATTTGGGATAATTCAAAAGAAATGAATACTAATTGTTTCTGTAATTTACCCGTTTTCGAAATCTGTTTCGTTGGCGTATGTGTATGGTCACATGACAAGAGAGCGCGTGCAAAATCAAAAAGTTGATACGATTGGCAGAGGACCAAACTATTTGCTCTTATTGCAACATTTCTTTTTTCTGCTGTTTTTCACATTCTGATATACTGTAAAAGAGTTGTGCCTGTGAATGTGAGAGAAAAAATGGCGAATCGCTGAAATTTGAGTGATGCTGATATAGCTAAACTAATTGAAGCTTCTGACAGCGAAGAAGTATCGGAGTATGAAAATCATGCAAGTGATGAAATTGAGAGTGAAAGTTCTGACAACGATTTTGATACCGATATTCAACAAATGAACTATAAAGGGAGTATTCAGTCCAAGAATTGTGAAATAAAGTGAAAATTGGATCCGCTGCTAATATTATAAAAATCTTCATATTATAATAATTCTTCTCAATCAACAGCTGCTAATATTATAAAAACTACTCCAGGGTCACAACATATGCAACGACAAGGATATCAGGCGTAAAAACTGCATTTGAGGTAGTATTCAATTCTACAATTGAAGACGAAATCATAAATATGACTAATATTGAAGTAGAAAATGTTTGTGGAAAAATATTGAAAGTAAAACTTTCAAGCATATATTGGATTATTATTGTTGGCTGGTGTTTGTTTATAAATCATATGGAGAATCAACAAAAAGCCTATGGAATAAAGAAACTGGCAGAAATATATTTTGTCCGACAATTGTGTGCCAAGACAACAAAACTAATATGTTATACTACAATTGTAAGAATCGGATTTGCAAACCTCATGTAAGATATTGTTCAAATTGTAAATGAAGGTAAGCTTCAATTTCGAATATTTTTCTATTTTTATAGGTGCTTTATATTATTGTAAGTTTCAAATTCAAATATTTTTCTGTTATTTTTATAGAAGATTTATACTATTAGATCTATTTTTAAACTTATATTGCTATTGTTTTAACCATTTCTTAAATGGCACCTGTCAATTACTGCAAGAAATGTTAGTTTTCTGAGTCAGGTCATATTGATACGAACGCGAAGTAAATACGAACAGAACAGCAGGATTTACAGACATTTATTATTGACTAAATATATAAGTGAAATACTTCTTTAAAAAAATCACAAAAATTGATTTTGTTGATCAAACAAATTGGAACTATTTTATTAATTAGCAAGTACTTATACTTTTTAAAAGTCAACAATGCTCAGTTTAACATTATAACAAACTCCCATATTCTTTTTGTTATGAGAAGCGACTCCAGTGTTTTTGTATTGATGCTGGAACAAGAATTTGCTTCCCCCCCCCTTCCCTGACCATGCTAACATCCCCCCCCCCACTAATCACCAGCAGTGCTGCGAGTGAAAATTTAGGAAAAGGATATTTTTCGGCGTTGTAGTTGTTCACTATATATCCGTAACTACGTAATTTTCGTCTAATTTTCTTAGCAACTACGAGAATTCCGTAGCTGTTGGAGGGTATGCCGTCATGTAATTGTGGATAATGAATATAATGAAACAAACTTAAAAATAAAATCATGCTTGTTTTAATCAAATTTCTGCCTCCATGCAGTAGCATAATTGTTATGTAATTTATCTTTATTTCTTTTGGAATACTTTTTCACAAATCTGGAATCTTGATTCTGTTTGAATACTTGTGTGATTCTGTGTTCTTATTAAACCTTTTTATGGAGTCTGCTGCTTAAATAATTGAAATTTATTATTTGGAATGTTTGTAATTATTGTGAAAGTAGAGTAGGTTAAAAACTCAGTTTGCACAATCTATTTTTAATTAGTTGTGTGCTCATAATATATAATTAAAACTATTATTCATTGAAATGTAATATCTTAAAGTATCTGCAAGCATTGTTCTTTATTAGCTATTCTTTTAAAATATGAGGCAATTCTTCAGAGTAGTTTTTAGAGCTAAGTATTCATTTTTCGAATTGTAATTTTACCTTCAAAATTTGTCTCAAGTTGTTTTATTTTTTCTGTAAGAATGAATAATTTATTGTTTTTGAAAAAAAAAAATCTCTGTTTGAGCCTATTATGTTTTTCAACCATCTAGTTGCAGCGATTGCCAGAAACTGGTTTCAAAAATTTGCCACCTATTGTCAGTGGTTATTCATTTTTTTAAAAAAATTTAATCCAAATGTATTTTTCTTCAGACGTAAATACGATCTAATTATCTTTAGTTCAAGGTTTGATTATTTTATATTTTATCTTCATATTTAAACTTATTTTTATTTATAAAAGGATAGTGTAGAAATACTCCACCTTACAAAGTTTATTTGTTCGCTGATGGATAATTTAATATGTGAGGAGATAGGAGTATACTTAATAGTCATTTATGTCATCCAAGTTGACCATTTGTAAATTTTGCAGAACGAGAAGATTTATGGAAATCATATTCAATTATGACAAACTTTATTAATGCCTAAGTCAAGTGACAGACAGGTGGCAAATTTGAATTTTTTTAAAAATTGTGAGGCTATTTATTTGAATGTGGAGAAGAAACTTCTAGAAATGTTAATTTCATGCCGAACTTGCTGAGAAACATTTTTTTGCTGGTAACCAAATATGAAGCAAAGATTATTTATTGAAATTATAACTTGTAACAGGTGTTTCTTTTATTACTAATAGAGTGTCAAGTTTTTCTTCTCTTATATTTTTTACTTTCTAATGCAGTTTTTTTATATTTCTTACTTCACTTTCATGTCAGTATGAAGATTCTGCAGTTCTCACTTGTATATATTTTGAAAATGCATTTGTTAATTTGCTGCCATTAGGACTTTTATATTTTTAAAGCCAGTGCAGATTTGTTTTTAGCAAATGATATTTATTTCACAATTGTATGCTAATTAAAGGCATTTTTTTAATGGCTTAGCAACAATTAGACTATATGGTGGCAAACAGTTAGGAAAATGTCATTGGAAAAGTTCACTTTAGAATAAATAATCAAATATTTTTAGAAAGATGAACTTTTTATGTATTTCTTAAAATATGCAAAACGATTTCAGATAATACGATTTTATCTTGGAACATTTTATTTTCTTGTCAAAATCTTATTTATGAAAATAAAAATGAGAATTTTAAAGCATATTATTTTTATTTTACTAGGAATGAGTAATGAAATGGAAGGGCATTAATTTGTTTGACCAATTTAACTAGTGAATGGCTGGAGGGAAGGGTACCTGAGAAAAGAGATTTCTGCAAATGGGTCGAATTCTTTTGTTATTTAAGGATGGATTTTGTGATTAACAAAGTACATGTTATTTGTAATTCTTACTGCATCTTACAGTGATAATGTTTCAAAAAGTAGAATCAACAGGTAAACATGTATATATAATGAATAGAATGGAGTTTTTAAAGAAAGGACAGTGGAAAATTTAGTGAATTCACCCTGTTACATCTTACAAAGAATTCTTAGTCTTCTCCAATTTCTATTTAAGAAGAATGTAACAAAATGTTTAACATATAATTACCTCAAAGGTGAATATATCTGGTTGCAGAAACAATACCAAAACATTGAAAAGTTTATAAATTTCCTAAAAAATTACTGAATCCTGCAATGATTTCTGTTTATGGTAAGGAGATGCAATTTTTTTCTCAATCTGTTTATATGAAGATATATTAGCCACTGTCTTGCATGACAGCTTTAAAAGACTTTTTACAAGCTATTTAAAACGAGGCATTTCAAAATGTAAACAAGAATGAGTAATAAAAATTCAGTTGGAAAATTTCAAAACTTATGTAATTTGTGATGCAGTCAAACCTCGCTTAACGAGCACTTTGCATAACAAGTGATTCGCATAAAGTGTAAAAAAGTAACTCGCTTTAAGAGTGATATTTCACAGAACGAGTGGCGAGCAGACACCGTGATGTCACATGCTTGATAAACCTGTATTCTGTAGCACTTGTTTGAAAAGAGCCCTTATATCTATATGGAAATTCAGGCTGGATAGCATTATTGAACGCCATTCCGAGGGTTTTAGGCTAGTTCCTGTTGAGCCTTAATCGATGACATTTTGTTGGACTAAAAATGTATAGTAATGACATCGATGAGCTTATAGAGAAACAACCAGAACTAGGAGATTTGGTTAAGATAATAGGGGCAACAGAGCAATGACTTCCAACGTGAAAAGAGAGATACTGAAAGCATGGGAAATTATTGCATCGTATGTTCGGAAGCAATACCTTAATAAGACCATTGCTATCCTTGCTACAAACTCATTTAATGATAATTATCTCGTTTTCGCCAAATTCTGAGACATGACAATTTTCTTGTAAAAGCAGAAGCAAATAAATAATATTATAAATTTGAATATTTTGCTTTCGGATTTGAAAGCAATGCCCTATTTTACATGGATTCCTATAGAAAGAACTGTTTCGCATTTCGTGTAAGATTCGTGAACGAATTATGTTCTGTTAGCAAGGTTCCATTGTAATTTATTTCTACCACCTACTTTACCGTTTCTGTATTCCTAATATTTCAATCTTGTTTCGTTCAAGTTATATGTGAAAATATTTTTCAAATATTAAATATGTTTCAGATTTATACAAGGATATATAGGAAGAAGATCCACTTAATATAGTTATTGGTTTTATTAAGATGGATTAGAAAGAATTTACTGCATATAATATTTAATTCATCCCTTTACATGTAGATTGATTTTTTTTAATTCATAAAGAGAAACAACTGGAAATTCATAATGTCATTTCCTGTGTTATTGTTTGTTGAAAATAAGTTGCCATTGGATGTATTTTGTAAATTTTTTGTATAGATAGCAAATATGCTAAACATTTATCAATGATAAATTTAGTAGTCTATTGCCATCTAAATTTTAATATTAAAGAAACCATGCTATCAGCTGTTCGATTCAAATACATTTTTAGATTTTTGAAACATAGAAATGTGTTAATGCAGAGATTAAAAGAAAATCGAAATTGCACTAGCAAATTAATATTTTTACTTATGCCTTAATTACATTTTGTAGGCATTAGATGATTGCATATTCACAATGTGTAGTAATGAGATACCTTGTAAAATTACCCTCATTGTGACACCCTATTCATCTCTTTATCACTCGGGAGTGAAAATACTCATCAGGGATATATTTAATTCAAGCCTGTCCATATTAAGTACTGATCCAAAACTTGGGTATTTTTAACATCTAAAAGTATGAACTGCTCTTTTCTTATTTTCTTTATCGACTTCTCTGATATCCATATGAAACAATCTTTCTGTATACTTAATATGCTAGATACATTTCTCTTTTATAATTCAGTTTTTGTGTTTAAACTAGTTGAAGAACTTAACGGCACTAGTTTGTAAAATTAATTCGGAAAAACGTAGGCAGTTTTTATTTTATTGGTGATAGAATCAGCACAATGAATTTGTTTCCTAAATGTACTGTTAGTACATTAACCCTTTCTAGGGCCGTGGAAAATATGCTTCCCACCAAATTTATCAATCTTTGTATGAAATTTTGTAGGTTGGCATAAGTTCTGACACACTTTTTTAGAAAGACAAACTTAGATGCTTCAGTTCTTTATTTCACACAAAATGATGTGTCTTGATTTGTTATTCAATTAATAATTAACCTAATTAATTAAATTAAATTTATCTAATAAGCTAAATGAATCCTTTTTCTTATTCTAATTTCAAGTCTAAAAATATTTTAACATAATATGACTGTAAAAAAATGGCCTTTTAAGGGGTTAATTGTATAAACTATGAAGTGCAAAGTATTTGGAAAGAAAAATTTAACTACATATATTTCGTAACATTTGTTTATTTTTGAGCATCAAGCTTAAAAACGATCTTTACCTAACCTGCTGTTTAAAATATTGCGCGTTTGGCAATGACTTTGTTAATTTAAGAATTATAGTATATTATTATTGAATTAATATAGGATTTGCCTTTCATTTGGAGATTTCTGATATTTTCATATGTTTTTTGCTATTGGTGATGAAGTGAAGCGTTTTGCATATTTTAGTGCAAAGTGTATTTTTGTGCGTATAATTCTTTTTAAAAATTAATTTATTGGAAAGAAAAAAAATCCAGATCCATTTATTGAAAAGAAATCGCTGCTTTTTTTATTGCTAATTCATGTAGCTGAATTTTCCAAGCCTGTTATTGAGAATAGATGCAACATATTTAAAAATATAGATTTGATTTTTTTTTTTTTTTTTTGCTATTGTTATTATCAGTAGCAAACAATTTATTTGCTGCTGTTTTTTTAAATATGCAGTTAAATTGAATTTTAGATTTGTGACATAATTGCTATTATATATTTGAAATATTTATGATCTTAGGAAATGCTTCATTTTATTGAAAGAACCCATATTGGCTCTCATTTAGTGTATTTTTTTCTTGTGAAACATGCAAAATATTTGAGAGAGAATCACATTGTGTTATAATAGCTATAAAAATATGGCCTTGTATTATTAATGTTGTACATTTTGCTGTTAGTTGCAGATAGGTTTTGGAGTAAAGTAGCAAGAAGAGTGAATCAAAATGAATATTGACTACATAAAATGTTGTGAAAAATATTTTTGTGTGTGTGTTATATATGCCTTGTGTTTTAATGTAATTTTTATTACAAATGCTAAATACTGTCAGAAAATCTTTTTATTGATGTCGCATTAATCTTGTTTTCCTATATGGGATTTTTGTATGATGTAATTTATCATGTGTATTCTGTTCTTTTGAAGCTGAGTATACTTTTAAAATAAATTTTGTTGCATAATCTACTAGTGTATCTTATGATTATTATTTAAATTGTAATTTGTTTACCATGAAATCTTCTCCAGCACCACTTCTTTGTATCTGATCGTTAACTAAGAAAAAGAACAGTTAGTGACTCTAATTGTAACTAGTGATGTGGCAGTCATTTTTCTATACCTTTCACTAGTCAATAAAATTCCCTTTCTTTTTAATTTTGTGCTTGAGTTTTATTCCTGTTACTTTTTTTTCTTAATGTAAATAGTTATTTTCCTTGTCGATATTATAATTTCTGGTATTTTATAATTATCATTATTACACTAGGGTTAGCTTCTAACATTCAGTATAACTAATTGGGTGATGAAAGACTTTTCTAGGGTGCGTAGCGTCATGAAAAGATGCTTAATTTTTTTGGAGAAGTGCAAAGAAAACCTTTTGAGGGGTGCCCGCACGTAATGATTTATTCCCACTCCTTTTTCAACAATATGCATTGTTGTTTATTGTAATATTGGGAAGGTTATCCCGAAGAGGCAGTGCCAAATACGTACTATGTCATACCTCTTGCGATTAGAAAAACCTTCAGCGGAATTCAAAGATGGTGAAGTATTTGCCTTAGTTATGCCGAATAAATGTACGCTTAAACTTTTTACGTGTTAAGATTGGTACGGAAAATAAGAATACAGCAGGATGAATTTGGTGCTCCCAAGAAATGTATCACTGTTCTCGTCAATATGTCTTATGAACGGCCTCTTTTGAACTATCTGTTTAAAAGGGTTTTACTATACTATATTGGATTTAGTTCATTGCTGTGTGTAATTACGTCAGTCGATTGCATAAAATCCAGGATGATGAAATTTTAACTTCGAAGCCATAGGTTTACAATCATCGTGATTTCTTTCACTGTTTTTTTCTGTCTCTATCCATTTCAAAATTTGTTGCATAAACCATTAAAGTTAGGAACGTGAAATTTCACAAACGTTACTTCTTGGGTATTTGAGGCCTACTAAGAACGGATTATTCAGAATTTTAATTAGAAGTTTAATTTTAAAAAAACGAATTTTAATGTGTTTCCGCCATAACATCTAAGCTTATTATCGCATAACTTATTTTACACCGTTTTAAAAGTTTAAAATGATGACTTTCCAATGATACTAATTTTATTTAAATGAATGCACTTTTTTTGTAATTTAGTAATTTTTGGAAAATTAATTTTAGACAAAATTTTAACGTTTTTTTATTGTAACGGAATTTAAAACAATATCATTGCTTCATCTTTGAGTCACGTTAAACGTGTTACCGTTGTGATAAAAGAAAAATGTTTTCTTTGCTTTAATTTAAAATTCAAAACTTTAAAGCAGTTCACGGAATAAGATTCTCTGTTGCGTGTTGTTAAATGTTAAGACAGCGCGAGGTAATATAATACATTAGCTTCAAAAAATATTTAAAAAATGCTTAACTGCCATTTTTTATTTTCGTTTTACAGCTTCGTGAATTTTCTTCCGTTGAAAACATTATCGTAAGTAATGTGACTTCGTATTGTGAAATCATTTTCATTTCTTCGTCATATATATAATCACGCTCTTCTGTAATTTTTTAAAGCTAAAGTAGGAAGTTTTTATTTTTGTATATAGATTAAATTACAGATTTTTATTAAATGTTCGATATGTGAAACGTTCCAAAAAAACCCTTTGCTAAACTAATTTTTTATAGCCTGAAGAATTCTAAGCGCTATTGTTTATTTCTGTTAAAAAAATTGATTCGTAAAACTTAATTAGAACATGACTTAGTTCTGTCGTTAATTTTTGGCAATTTTGCCAATTCCCTGATAGTATCCTGGAATGCTTTAGCTCTTAGTTTTATAAGGCTGCAAATAAAGTATTCTAAATTGCTAATTACTGCGAGTTAGGCTAAAAGGAAATTTATGATTTCTATCCTAACCAAGTGAGATTTTATTTGTTGCTGTATATATAAAAATGAAATGCAAACTTTTGACCATATGCTTTTTGGTCAGAGTTTTGGTAATTAATATGCTTCAACATCAATGTCTACATTTTCAGAAAGGATATATCCATCTGAATTCGTTATTGTTAATTTTAAGAAATGTTGAAAAAGATCCGAGATTTTTATTGTTAAATTTATAAATGTTGACTTAATTTTTTTGGTAATGAGAGGTTTTTTTTATTTGTATGTTTTTGTCAAAACAAAAAATATATACATATTTTACAACAGAAGACTTTGTGCTTCTATAGTGTTGCGGAAATAAATGTTAAAATTTAAAAAATACATTTAAAATTAATTTTAAAAAATACACATTTAAACATTTTTCTGTAAAAACTATGCATTATCTTTAAACAGAAAATATATTATGCTTAGAAAATACGCAGGTTTACGATGTATAATAATTTTAATTTTTGCAGCAATTTCTCACTACGCATCTTGTTTTCAAAAATGCTGAAAACCATTGTGAATTACAAATTTAATGTAATTTCTCATAATTCAGGATATTAGTGTGGTATGTTGAAGTTTTAAAATCGTTAAAAAAATAATAAGTTAAGCTTGTATTTTGGGTGGGCAAGGGCGATTGTTAGGGAGAGAAAAAACATTGTTACAATTGAAAATCCAGTATCAGTAAAACATTTTGATGAAGGTATAAAGGCTTTTCACTTAACCCATCTTACCTAGAATGAGAAGTAGATAAGAAGTACGCATGTCAACGCTTTGGAAAGTAATTATTCATAGATAGAATGTGAAAAATTTTGATAAGATGTCTATCATTCATATTTTAAAAGGAACCTTTTGATATCTTCATAATGAATAAATGTCCCACAATCAATATACTATTTAGGTTATTAATATTCAATACTCTACATTCTATCATAACAGAAACCATATAATTAATTTTTGAATAATATATTTAGTTCTGAAACAAAGTCACATTGTATTGTCATAAAGGTGCTTAAATTTGAAGACCATTTTTAAACACCATAAAAGTGCTTAATTTTTTAGAAACATTCGTTTTTTGTTTGTTTTTCCCAGACATTGAACTGATAATCAAAAACGGTCTCAGATCTTTGTTTACTGGAAGTATTAATAAAGAAAACCGGTGAATTGAAGGGTTTCGACACATGTTAAGATAAAGCTGTTGACTTCCCCCCCCCCACCCCGATCTTTCTTCAACCATGAGCACAGCCTAGCCTATATTGAAATACTGCTCATTCACGGATTCTGAAACCCTCCCACGCTTTTGTGCATGCATCCGAAGACCTTTATTTCGTCTAAGGAGGATAATTCGCGGAATTAAAAGGCGCAATAACCTCTCATCTTTCTGCGTACCACCCCTTGGCGAAGTGCAAGCGTCAAGTGCTAATCTCGGGATCCTGAAACGAACAGAACTGGAATGGTTATGCCGAATTTGTTTTGACTCAAAACGCGTTCGAACTTCTTTAATTTTTAGCGTTTTAGATGGTGAAGAATTTATTTTAGTTATACCTGGTAAGAGTATGTATAAACCTTTATGGGTTCTTAAAGAAGAATACGCAGATTGGCTCCGATCGACAGAAAATAAGAATAAAGCAAGATGTATTTGGTGCATAAAAGAGATCGATATATCGAACATGGGAAAAGCTACCCTAAAAACATACATGAAAGGTAAGTATGACATTTAATTGTTTTTATTCTTACTACAGTGAAGCCTCTTTAGTATGTACAACGTTTATTTATCGTTCTCTTTAATATGTTGTTTTGGAACAATTCCTTAAATGGCCTACAAAAAAAATGTACTGTACGATATTGAGTTGTAATTCAGTGCGTTGCGTAATTATGTTAGTCGATTGAGTAAAATCTAGTGTGAAGAAATTTTAATTAGGAGTCGCAAGTTTTCGAAGATCGGGATTTCCATTACTGCATACTTTTTAAATGTCTCCATTCTTTTGAAAATTATTAATCGTTTACCGGTCTTACCAAATTTTAGCAATTTTTTTTTTTATATGCAGGGTGGCCATACAATAACTATCCCTGCTTGGCGGCATCCACAACTAGAACGATATGAAATCACATTTCATATATAGACTGCGGAAAGCAAGGGAAAATAAATTCCACAGAAAAAAAAATTAGTGCCAAAAAGTTGCCGATAGGAGAAATATTGGCGCTGCTGTCACGTATAAACGAGGAACACGCTTCACTTTCGATTGAATGCTTCTTACCCGAATGGAGATCGACATTGATTGGAAAATATTGTCGGGAGATGAGGCTCCTTTTTATTTTAATGGATCTGTCGATTCTCTAAACTGTCACATTTGGACACATGAATGTCCCAAAGTGATCCAAGAAATTCCATTGCATTCCCCGAATGTGACCGTGTGGTGCGATTTCACGGCCAATTTCATAATAGGAGTGTACTTTTTTGTAAAATCTCACTCAAACAGGTCCCATTACCTGCACTATTAATGGCGAAAGATATGGGCAAATGCTGCAAATTTTTGTTTATCCACAATTGCAGCAAAGACAATGCTTGGATTCAATGATTTGTATGCAGGATGGAACACAGCCACATATTCATCTTCATTACAGGGCCTTTTACATCAGCAATTCGGTACTGAGAGAGTTATCATTTACTAATTTCAGACAGAATGGCCGCATCGTTTCCCGGACATCACCCGAAGTAACTTTTGGCTGTGGGGGTACCTGAAATCCGTAGTGTACGCTGGTGGCGTTCCAAACCCACGTGTCTTGAAGCAGAACATAAGAGGGCTGTTATAAAAGCGAAAATGAGTTTACACGCAGCAGTAAAGAATGCCATATACCGTATGCAATATTTGCACACAGCATATTGAAAATCTTGCAGGAATCCAGGGGACCTTAATGTTGATGAATAAAAGATTGTTTTCTGTGAGTTTCATGAATTCATTCATAAATGTACTCCTACAGCGCCTCCTATTTCCCCTATCAGCAATTTTTGGTACAGTTTTTTTTTTTTTTCCCCTTCTGCGGAAATTATCTTCCCATGCCTTCCACATTCTGTATATGAGATGGAGTTTCATTTCGATTTAGCTGTAGATGCCGCCAAGCAGGGAAAGTTATTTCATGGCCACCCTGTATATAAATTATGTCTGTTGTATTTAAAACTTAAAAGTACTTCTTAAATAAGTTTTACGAAATCTATTCTTTAAGATTCAATTCTACAGTTGTTTTTAACGGGTTCTTTTTTGTGTGTGTGTGTTTTTCTTTTTGTAACTCTTGCATAATCTTTTTGACGGTTGTGTGTCACTTGCGATCACTCATCATTAACTAGTGCTATACGCTTAAGCACTAAAATGGCTGCCATATTATAAAATTTATCTTTGTAAATAAGATTTGGCACATTGACAATGAACGATAGAAGTAATTAATCAATGTCCGTGTGCGAATGACACTCCATGTCTTTGATAACGGAATGGAGCTTCCATGGTAAAATGCTGATGGTCCGAATTGCTCTTTTGAAACGAACGATTAAAACCGCGTTTTAGTAAAGCGCTGAAAGTAATAAATAAAATCCGAGAAATTTGCTTCTAAAATTTATTAAAAAGGAATATATCTATAATTCTGTCGGCTTGTGAGTCACTTGCACTCACTTATTATGTAGTGCTTTATGCGCTCAAGCATTAAAACGGCTGCCATATTATAAAATTTATCTTTGTACATAAAGTTTGGCGCATTGACAACGAACGACACAAGATAATCAATTTCAGTATGAGTATGACACTTCATTTTTCTGATAACGGAATGGAGCTTCCATGGAAAAATGCTGTTGGTCAAAATGATTGTTCTTTGAAATGGACGACCATACTGCGTTTTAGAATTTTGGAAATAATAAACAAAATGAGATACATTTTCTAGTAAAAATTCATGAAAAAGAAATAAATATATAACTTTGCCGTACCGAAAACACATTCCTAGAAATTACAATTCTGATGTGCATAATACTAATTTAATCTAATAAACTGAAGTATAATTTCCAAATTTAATCTGTATGTCTTGCAAATTTAATTTTTATAGCTTGCTTAATTTATCTAACAGAATGAAATAAAGTATACAAAGATTTCTTGCTTCCTTTTCTATCACTTTCATGAATCGAAAGAATGAAAGTACTAATTGATCATCTATCATTATCTAAAACTTATACAAAATTATAATTTCCAGCTATAAATATTTAAAATAGTACAAACAAATAAATTATCTTAACTTCATTATAGCTATTGAAAAAAAATGAATTCAATTCTTGTAAATTAATTGTCAGCATCAATCAAGATCTGATTAAAATTTTTTGGGATCAAAACCATATAAGCTAAAACCTCCATACAGGTTCGCCTCAAATGTTTTCAACTTTCTTCATTTAAATTGCTGTGAATAATTCCAAAAATCTTGAAAACATGCATGTCTTATAATTATTTGCTAACAAAAATTAAACTAGAGTATCCTTTAGATTTCAATTTAAAGTATTTTCTTTCTTGATTAACCAAAACAAAAGCTGCGGTTATGTTATCAAAGTATATACACTGCGTAAAAAAAGTAGAACAGTCGTTTTCTGTAAATTTTCTTTCATATTTTTATCCTGGCTAATCGAGTCTTATTTAGATTTTATTTAACTATGTTTTCTTTATTTTCATGTAAAAAGGAAATAACTACTATTATTTATAATTAGAAAAACGAGAATATATGCTTTACAGTGTGTAAAAATAGTAGGACACCTACTACATTTTTTTTATTTGGTGGAATATACACGAGTAGAAAAGTAAGTTTATACTTTTTTAAAGTTTTTTTCTCAGGAAAACGTATTTTGTTAAAAAAATTTCACTGATGCTTTAATTTCAGAATGCCTAGAGGCATACCTTTAAATGATTTTCGAAAGGATCAACTTGTTGCATATAAAAATGAAGGTAAAGGTATTAGAAAGATCACTCTTATATGGCACGTCAGCCCCAAAACAATTTCTAACTTTATTAAAAATCCAAACGGAAACGGAATAAGAAAGAAAACTGGTAGGCCTAAAAAGTTAACGCCGCGTGATGAACGAAAACTTGCTCATGAGCTTAAAAAGAGTAGTGGAAATCAAGCAGGACTTATTCATCTGTTGAAGCAAACAGTATATCCAAATGTCCAAAAGATTCGTTTTCAAAAAAGGAGGCATCATTCAAAGTCGAAACAAACACATGTTAATAATCGTTTTCTTGGACTAAGGAACACATGTCATGGACCACAGAATGTGATATTTTTTTGACGAAAAAAAGTTTAACTTAGATGGTCCAGACGGTTATTAATACTATTGGCATTATCTGTGAAGAATGCAGATTATTCAACTAGAAAAATAGGAGGAGGACGTTTGGTGGTCTGGTTAACAGATGGTTATGGAGGAAGAACAAGTTTGGTCTTTCTCAATGGTAGGTAGAAGCGTACAGACTACATTAATGTTCTGAATTCTGAGCTTCTTCCTAATGGCTCCGAAATGGAAAGAACAGTAGATGTTTCAACATGATGGAGTAAAAAAATGGTTCGCTGCAAATAATGTACAGGTTTTACCATGGGCAGCTAAAATCCCCGATCTGAATATTGTAGAAAATATCTGGACAATGGTTGTTCGTCGCGTATACTTATATGGGAAGCAGTTTGAATCGCTCTCTGAGCTTCGAGTGGTATTAAATACCTCATGGGATAATTTTGTCAAACAGAAATCCAATCTTTGTATTATTCACTTCCAAACAGAATATTCGAAGTCATAAAAGCTAATGGAAAGAGTATCCCTTACTAAAACCGCATATATTTTGTTCTTTTTATAACTGTCCTACTTTTTTTTTACAAGAAACCATTTTTGATGTCATTTATACTTTATTTTTGAATATCATGGTAATATCACTAATATTTTTTCCGCGAATGATCTAAAAAATAATTCTTGTAAAAATAATTGCAGTAAAAAATATTTAAAAATCCAATGTCCTTTTTTTTTTTTTTTTTACACAGTGCATAATGCAATCTATCGTTTTCTATGCTCACGGTGCTCTATGTACATTTTTTTTTTTTTGAAACGTAGTTTTTTCCAGTGCCCTCTTGAAAATTTAGTTGCCATAATTGCGTTTTATTGAGAGATTTTTAGAAATTTTTAGATTAATGGCTAATTGAATAAATTTTTATGTTTTTCAGAAAAGAATACTGGAAACATGTTATGAATGCATTTTTTTACACCGAAGCTATTCAAATAAGTTGCCTTAAATTCAATTTTTCTGCAAAATAATAGGTTTTCTTATTACAACAAGACAGTACTCATATTATTAATATTAAAAATAAGAGAGTTGTTTAATTCACACACAAAAAAAAAGACATTTTCATTAAGAAAATATTAAAAATCACTGAAATTCGTTCAAATCTGAAATACATTATTTTATTTTATTCTAAGTAGAAAAACTTATTTATAGTACATTTTATTCGATTTTGAATCATTTACTGTCATATTTTGAAATATCATCCCATGTACGCACAATCAATATGTGAATTACAATATCTACGCGGAAACGTTTGATTCTCAGATACATTATCAGGAGCTAAAGTTTTATTCGCAAATAAAATAGCATATTGCTACCTATTTTCTTAAAAGCACTGTCAGTGCTTTCATGCCAATTTTCAATTTATTTTATGCACATGCAAGCTAGAAAAGGGTATACAATTTTATAATTACTTTATATTTTGTTTTCTCTTTTATTTACTGAATTTCTGGTAAAAAATAATGATGTAGTGAAGTAGTGAGATTAGCATGTTGGTATGTTTATATTTATCACAGTTATAAATATGTTATTCTAAAATTTGATATCTACGATTTTTAGTGTTTACCTTTTCAAAGATTATTTTAAATCTCTTTGGCTGCATTAATCGGGAAAGTAATTCAAAGATTTTTTTCAATATTTATTGTAAATTACATCCTTGCATAATATAATATCCAAACATACTATGTAGTACTGTAGGAAAGGTTATATTTCCATCAATGGAAATGCATTGATAAAAATCTCGGTTAAAAAAGTATTTACTTCAAAATGAAAATTTAATATAGTGTCTAATTATAGAAGGTGTAATGCATCTATAAATAAGACATTGAAGCATACTAGTTGAATTTCACATACAACACATTTTTGAAAGGTAATCGATCACCTATTTGTAATACTAAATGTTAAGAAGAAAAACAAGCCAATCCATTTTATTTATAAGAAATAATTTCCTTTAAATAGAGCAATAGAGCTTTCTGTTGAAAATAGATATTCACAAACCAAAAGAAGTGTTAAATAAGTTTATATTTTATTTCTTTAAACAGATAACCATCTATTCGTGTTTTTCTTTGTTTGTAAATTTTTAATTATGCATATAAATTCTCATTTTGCATTAAATATCCGATATTAAATTATATATATATATATATATATATATATATATATATATA